>CAJFCO010018138.1:12303-25089 GCA_904066015.1 Synergus gifuensis | reverse complement strand
ATTTTTTATTTATTGACAATATTAAAGGGGTGTATGGCACATAATTTTGGGGTTATTTCGAATAACTCTGATGATCCATAATAGAATATAATATCAAAACAAGATATTTGCAGCAACAAAGTCCAAAATCTTAAACTATGTATGTCGTATGGCGAAGCATTCTAGGGGTAGATTTTCTGAATTATGATATTCTAGAGGGTAATTTTTTTTGCAAATCAAACTAGTATTGTAATAAAGAATCAATTAGAACAATTTTGTGTAAAAACAAGAAAGAAAATACAATGATACCTCTTAAAACAGTAAAAGAGTCAAAAATATAGAAGGGGTGATTTCAACCCCTAAATATGAACGATTGCCAAAAAAATTATTTTTTTTTTCTTTATAGTCTGGGATCCTCTTTTCACCTGTAAAGTTACAAAAAAATCGGCGTCGGACACCAACCTAACTCCCCTTGTAAGACTGGTTGGCAATCGCGACGTAGACTGGTGGATCTCGACGGTAACTGACGACTTGTGGGGTTGGTAGCCACGACGAAGACTGACTGAAGCCGCGGATACCTTCCTTCTTATAGGACTTTTTTGAGGGGGCGAAGGTCGTAAAAGGGTTGAACACCTTATGGTCCATGGTGACGCACTTGGTTTTTAGCGTCCGGTGACCAATGGCGAAGAACACGTGTAATCCCTTGTTAAGTGAAAAACAGATCGAAGCTTCTTTATTAACAAAAGTTTGGAGATAAGCTTGGAGACAAACTGAAGGTTTATACAATGATTTCAATTTGTTGATTGTTTTTGGGGTGAACTGATGTTTCAACCTTCGAGTTCTTTGACCCTCTGACAATGTATCGGATCAATAGTCGGATGTATGGATTCTTATTTGTTAAGATAAATATAATGTTAATAATTTATTATAATTAGTGACATGACGTCACAGAAGTATACCGGTCCGGTGCAAAAAGTGCAGTTTCTCCTTTTAAAACAGCAATGTTTTTAAAAGTAGCATTTTTAATAGGAAAGTTCTCGCGCATTCGCTCGCAAGTTGTTAGGTAGAATTTCAAACAATTTTCTTTTGAGTGTGGAAATTGCACTTTCTGATATTGCACCACTTGAAAGCTGCTCAGTTAGGTACATACTTGTCGCACTCTGCACCCAATTTGATTTCTGATCTGTGATTATTTTTGTTAGAAAAATCCATCGTTTCAATATCGTTTCAATACCAAAATTATTAAGAAACCATAACAACAATCTAGATACAAATCTTGGACAAGCGTTTCATGACCTTGAAAAGTAGTATTAAATTTATTGAATTTATTGAGTACATAATCAAGAAAATGCAAGTACTCCAATGTTTCAGGGAGTTGGAGAACGCTTAGAATTTCAACAGCTTTTACAATTTTTTCTGATGTTTGTTTCATGAAGAAATTTACCAGGAAATTATAATTATCAATTAATTGTCGCATACAAGAGTGTCGTGAAAGCCAACGCGTAGGCACAAATTTCTTAAAGTTTTCCGCGTGTCCTAAAAACTTTAGCATCATTTCCTTGAAAATTGCGGTTCTTTTTGGACTAGAATTGAGAAAAGTTGGAATTGCTTTCATAATATCTTATAAAAATTTTGGGATATGCTTGCACGCTCAACATGCATTTAAAGCTGAATAGTGACACACGCACTGAAATGAAATCAAATTAGGACTTGCAGATTTCAACCTACTGTAAAATGAGTTGAACTTGCCAACCGTGACGTTTTTGATCCCACAGCAAAGACTGACAATGTTAGTTAAAGGAATTTCTTTTCTCCATAAAGAATTTCGAAAAGATTCAAATAATTTTTCAGCTGAACAATCTGATGCACCTATATTAATCATCTGCAAAAGGACAGAGTTAACTTCTAAACTTTTAGGATCTATATAACGGGCCAAAAGTGACAACCATTTTCCATTCGTTCTGTCGCTGGTTTCATCGACATAAACTGAAAATTTAGTTTCTCTTAAGACTTCACTTATACGGTCCATTTCGTGAGGAGCTTGAACATTATTTACTACTTTAGATAATTCTGTTGGTCCCAAAGAGACAGCTTCAAGAACACCGGGATCTCGGCTCAATTCTTTCATAAGTTCAAGTAAATCTTTGGAAATCTTAAACGAAATATTTTTTTCAACAAAAAATAAAGATAGCCTCAATTCAGCAATCGCTACTTTTTCGGCAAAAGTTAATTCTTCCGATTTGGGAATATCATTGTTGTTATCTACTGACTCGAATTCAGGTTCAGGCGGCAAAACAAGTGGAACTGATACGAACGGATTAGTTGATGCAGTAAACTCGTCATCAAAAATATCATGCATTGTATCTAAAGGTATAGAGTCCGAAAAACTAACTGAAGGTGAAGTTATTTGCGACGATTTGCGTTCATCGTCGAATTTAAGTAATCTTAATGCTTTTGCATTAATTAATTATTAGAGGTGTCTATACAGTAAAAACGTTGATTAATTAAATAAATTAAAAATAATTACCATTTACTATCATTTTAACTTTACAATATTTAAAATCAATTCAAAAATAAAACATAATTAATGAAAAACGTAACCACTTGGCATTAACCTAACCTCAAATTCACATAAAACATATTCAATAAATTTTACCTTTACGAACCTCCAGTTGATTAAAATATATTCCCCGTAGAATCGAATCACCTAAAATATTCATTAAAAAAACCTGAAAAACATAATCATTAAATAATTCAAGTCTTCCTAATATTTGATTACATATATGGGCATATCCACGAAAAGTGTCATTTTATCTCAAAAAAAAGTTAAAAAATAAATCTTAAAGCATACTTTTCAAACTTTTTTCCTACATTCTACATACATATAGAAACTCATTTTTCAGGGTGGTAAATAACTTTGCGCATGCGCGCAGTTTGCACAAAATATTGAAACAAATAAGTCCATGAATTTAATTGAATTAATAACATTTTTGAAATTCAAGGTGAAATAGGATTGTTTTTCCTTCTGAAATGTTCAGGATACTTTTCAGTAGTGTGTAAATTACTCTATTCTTGATTACAAATAAATAAAGAGTATCTGAAACTAAATAATGCGGACTTTTCTTAAAAAATTCGTAATTTTATTCCTAAATTTTTAGTTATAATACTCTATCTTATATTTTAAATCGAAGTCAGTTATTTTTCCAATACTGAAGTGTATATCCTGACCATTTAGAATATAAGGGAACGAAAATTCAACAGTTAACAGAAAATATATTATGTTATTTATTATTTTTCAAAGTATAGCGAAATATCACAGAAAAGTGAAAGCTAATTTTTAGTATGTTTCTTTCGCCTAATCTGCCTAATCTTAGTTTTGTGTTCAAGTACAGTGAAATACGTAGATGGTTTTAAAGAGAAATGAATACATGTAGCTTTTTTTAAACATTTTATACATTACAAGAAGCGTGGTCGAAGTGTGGTTGGCTCTTTCTGATGCCAAAATAATTGTCGCGTTTGCATCGTGTTAGGCATAGGTTTTAAATTGATTAATTAAGTTATAAATTATTATATCACACAATATTCTGAAAATTGTATTTAATTATATTAAATCATAGATACTAGATATCAAAATTACAATATAGATACAATATAATATAAAATATAATAATATTACTCTATCTCTGATTAAGAATTGGTTAAAAATTGTATCAATAATAGTTTTTTATTATTAAACTAATATTTTTAATCCAATATTTAAAAAAAAAGAATAAAAATATTTTCTTCAACTTTCCTTTAATTCAATTTGTTATTAAAGGCTTAACTTATTATAATAATGACGCTTTTACTTACCGAAAATTTCATAAAAAATTGATTTTTTATTATTAATTTTGCTTAAACTAATGTTAGTTTGTGAAAAACTTTTCTCTTTTCAAATAAAAAAACTTTTCTGTCCAAAAAATATTTTCAGACAAGTAATTCTACAGAAAAAAGTAATATTTTTCCATTAGTTGCCTATTTTTTGTAATATTACAAAATATTCTAAACTTTTGAAAAAAATATCTATACAAAAGTTATTCCTTTTAAAAAAGCAGAACTTTTTTGTATAATAAATTTTTTTGTAGGCATTTAACTTTTGAAGAAAAATCATTTTTTTACTTTTTTTTAACTGTAATTTGTACATAATTCACATAATTTTTGAGGCACACAATTTTCCTTTCGAAGACGTATTTTGGCAACCGAAATACACCAAATCCAATAGAAAATTTAATCTTAACTTGATGCGCGCGATTTGTACAGCGCATTGCGATTTTAGTTTTATATGTGGTAAACTTTTTCGCCCCATCATACTGCTTAATTTCCGTGAGCACAGAAAAGTGTGCTGCAAGTATTTTTCGAGTAAAGTACGACGATGGAGTGGACATTTTTTCGACAAAATCAAAATTTTCGATATTTGATTGTGTGATACTTCTATAATTTTGAGAGCACACGTTTTTCCCTTATGTGGTGTCTAATGGCAACCATATATAGCAAAAAATCGAAAGATTTTTGACCTAGGTGGTTGCACGCATTTTCTACAGCTCCAGACCCAGGAGTGGACATTTAAATCGTGACAGCGGTGATATGACTTTAAGATTTTCCTTCTGAGTTATAAATCAACCCACAGTGTCAAATCAATGAAATTTCAGTAGTCTATGTTCCACTGAACTAGCATGATTTTTTTTAGAATTTTCAAACCATGCGCGGAAACCCTGTGAGCATGCAAAACACTCAATTCGTAGGTGGTGACAAATATTACATAGGTATATTTTTGGGATTTTATTCACCGATTATATGTTATATCTTTTTATGAGGGTTTCTGCAATGACTGTAAGCTTTTATTTCTACTTCAGGGAGTTTGTCTGTAAATTTTTGTGCTGTTTAACTTGCATTTTAAGTTCAAATTTGCCTATAATGCAACGGTGACAGAAAAATGACACTTTTCGTGGATATGCCCATATACTAGCAGAAGACATTCTTTTAGTTGTCAACGGGTGAATTTCCGAAAAACAGAAAATCAGCTCGAAACTCATATAATACTCGGGCAGTAGAAAACATGAGAAAACCGAAGTTAGAATCGTGCATTTTTGGCTTATACACGAAGTTACATACAGTGGTAATCATTCAAATTCTGTTTTGCGGCTCCCAAAACGGTATAGGTATGGTGGGGGTAAATTTCTAGCTCGATCTGAGAGCACTGGGTATATTCCAAAATCACCTACACTTCGCATATAGCAATGAATGAAAAAATTATTCGTTTTTTAACTAAACAAGGACGAACGCGCGCTCCGCGCGCACATTTACTTTCAGTTTAAGACTATGTATTACTTTATCCATCCCTACCTTATCGGCATTATTATTTTCGCCCTAACCAAAATTTAATTCCTGTAACATAACTTTTTTTTAAAACAATATATCATCTTCAAACTTTTGAAAATGAAACGAAAGATAATAAATTACGTTTATCTACTTCATTTCATTAGAAATTATAAAAAAAGTTTAATTGAAGAAAATTAAAACTGACAGCATTTTTCTCTGCAGCCTTACGTTCAAAAGAAGCAAAAGATCACACTCACCATTTGTAAAACACAAGTAGGACCACTTAGGAACGTTTATCTGGTTCAATATATATATACAAAATTTTTGAAAAAGCTTTTGCACAAATTATAAATTATGTGCAAGAATTTATCCCAGGTTTCTAAGGTTACAACACATTGTTGACAAGGATTGCGCTGAATGCGGACAAGTGCGGAAGCTTGGAAAAAAATCGCTAATCTCAGGGCTGGTAAGGTAGGGTTTGGATAACGTAATATATGGCCTTAAATGTTATAAAAAAATAGAAGTTGTTAGATTGTTTTCAAAGTTAATTTCGCTTACAGTTGTACTAATGTTTAAGGCCATGCCAGACTTATCCGAAATCTCTAAACTTAACAGTCTCTTTGTTAAAAAAATTATTCAGAATTAATTTCTGCAACATAACTTTTTTAAAAAACAAAATATCATATTGAAACTTTGGAATATGAAACAAAAGATGATAAGTTACGCTTATTTACTTTGCTTCATTAGAAATTTAAAAAGAAGTTTAATTCTACCAAATTAAAACTGAAAGCATGCTGAGAGCTCTTTTTTCAGAAACCTTAAATTTAAAAGAAGCAAAAGATAACACTCAACATTTGTAAAAAACAATCAAAACCGCTTAGGAACGTTTATCTAGTTCCATATACAGATATAATTTTCAAAAAAGCTTTTGCACAAAAAATGAAATTTATTCGTGCAAGAATTTATGACAGGTTTCTAAGATTAGAATTAGAAGACATTGCTTGCGCTCATAGCGGACAAGTGCAGAAGCTCGACAAAGAAAAAAAATACGTATTTCGTTGGTAAAGCAGATTGATAGAATTTATTATTCGATATGATGATAGCAAAATTCTGCAACATAACATTTTCTATAAACAAAATATCGTCTTGAATGTTTGGAAAATGAAATAAAACATGATAATTTAAGTTTATCTGCTTTGTTTCATTAAAAATTGTATAAAAGTTTAAATTGAGAAAACTAAAACTGAGAGCATGCTGAAAGTATTTTTTTTCATTAGTCTTACGTTTAAAAGAAACAAAAGATTACTCTTGCCATTTGAAAAATACAATCAGAATCACCTAGGAACGTTTATCTTGTTCCATATATGCATAATTTTGAAAAAAAGCTTTTCCTTTTCAAATTATGAAATATGTACAAGAATTTGGTACGACAAGAGAATAATATCGTCGTTAATATTTCTTTCTCTTATTCCTTAGAAAAAAGACGATTTTTCGAAAAAATCGATGTCATTACTCCAATGATATATTTATGTTATCTTCAAACTATAGATTGTCATTCTTACACACCCTCAAACATTTCCACGCAGTACCAATCATTTCTGAAAAGCTGGAAAGATTCTGTGATCATTTCGTTCTCGTATTCTTTGGAAAAGGGACCACTTTACGAATAAGTCGATGTCATCACTCCAATGATTTTTTGATGTTATCATCAAACTATAGATTGTCATTCTAACATCCCCTCAAACACATAAATTCTCACGCTAGCTCGTTAGCCTGGAGAAATTTTAAATTAGTGGAAAGGTTCGATGCGCGTAAGACTAATTTCCGTAATCAAGAGAAGGATAGCAGATAAGGGTCGCTTGCCGTTGGTCTGTCTGATGTCCTTTCTTCTTCTTCTTCATTGTCCCTTATCAGTCGCCTTTGACGAAGATAGACTCTAAACTCCTTTGCGTGAGATAGAGTGAGATTCGAATATTATTCATGTCTTTCAGGGCCGACTGTAGTTTGAGGATCGAGTGGAGACTATAATGGAAGATAGATTCTTCGATGCTCCAGATAAAAAAATAAGCAGATAAATAAACGGCATTAGAAACCAAATACGTCTGTTCACAGACAGATATAGATAAGATAAAGACAAATTACAGGTTGAATTACCTATCCTTAACCATAGGATTTTATGGTAAAATAACCACGGTCATTCCTAGTCAGGGATGCACCTAGATCTTGGAAGACCAACACCAATCCATCTGTCCATTATTAGCAGAATTGACAGCTCTGTCTTGGACGTTAAGAGGGATGGTGATAAGATAAGAGATAAACGAGATAAGATGATCCTTGAAGAAACCAATGATGTTGAAGATCCGACGATATAATGCTGATGAACCAAATCAATTTGCAGTGTAGTTGGCTGAGCCTTTGGTGGCTTTCTCTCAGTACCGCGAAATTAGGAAATTTAACAAAAAAAATAAATAAATAGATAGAAAAATAAATAAAAACATAGATAAATCAATCCTGAAAATTTTATAAAATAGTGACAGTCTTAACTTAAGAAAATTATAATAAATAAAATGATAAAATAAATAAAAATTAAATAATAAAATAAAAAAAATAAAATAAAACAAAGAGAAGTGCCGAATTTCACTCTCCATGAGAGCACAACAGCCTCAATTTTTTGTTTTAATATTAAATATAAAAATCATTCAATTTGTGAGTTGAAAATTTGCAACATCACATAATCTAACCTCCAAATAAAATATTGTGCAGTGCCTGGCAGTGCAAAGTTTTTTTAATAAATAAAGAGGTATGGAATTCTGTGAGGAGACAGGAAAGTCGATAGTTTTGTCACTTTCATTGGAAAGTAAGTGTTCAGTATAATTTGAAAGTTAAGTAACCTAAAATAATCAATTAGTTTATTTAATATTAGTATAAATATTTCAATTATACATTTTAACTTCCACCAATATTATACATATACTTCCACTAAAGTAATATATTAATTTGTTGATAACAATGTCACACAATAATTAAAAAAGATATTAAATATTAAATAATATAATTATATTACATTATAATATTATCTAATAATAAAAATATTATAAAATATATATTACAGTAAAATAATATTAAATTCGGAAAAAATACAAAATTGGAGGTTATAATCACACTATTGCAATATTACATAAAAAACATCACTAAACTGTTTTAAACATAAAATTTAGGTAATATTTCATTTTGATCAGATTATAGGATCCCTAGAAACACTTTATTATCTCTGAAAATATTACCCTTGAATTGTGAATACTATTTAAAACTTCAACGCGGTCTCCTAAAATATTGCATTTTCTGACTTACTTACTTTCTATCTGCTACCGCGAGTTACGTATTTTCTATCCGTCACTGCGAGTTGCGTAGATTCTATTTGTCGGCGTGAGTTACTTATTTTCTATCCGTCACTGTGAGTTACGTACTTTCTTATAGGAACCATCGTTATATGATATTATTTCAATAACTGAGTATTAGTCAGCTGATTATAGAGTAGGTCAGAGCCCTGAGGGAGAGAATGCGGAAGGACGAATATGAGACGGGAAGGTCTGGTAAGAGAGGTGCGAGGTGGAGTGTCCGATAACGCGCCTCCGTGCGGCCATCATGCATCTACGTTAGCTATTCGGTATAGGCGTCCGTCTCTAGCAGTCGAATTGAGTATCCATGACTCATAATACAATGCGAACGTGAATATTGCGAGCATTGAGATATAATTCTTTTCATTCATTCCGTTCTTTCATTCCAAACTATTATACAAAATTATAAAGTTTAAAAAATAAATCCTATCTAATTATTTCGTAAATCCAGTTCATACTTCGAAGCTTACTTAATGTTTCATCACCGAGGTGTCACGTTGACAGCTCGAGTTACTGCTACCAGTGGCCTGAGTAAAATATTCTTAATGTATTTAATAAATATATTTAGGTCTTCA
The DNA here is from genome assembly GCA_904066015.1 of Synergus gifuensis. Taxonomy (NCBI): domain Eukaryota; kingdom Metazoa; phylum Arthropoda; class Insecta; order Hymenoptera; family Cynipidae; genus Synergus; species Synergus gifuensis. The sequence goes on along the minus strand of CAJFCO010018138.1, from coordinate 15,779 downwards.
CTTGCGAAATTTATCGATCTAATCTCGCAAGTGAAATTTTAAAGAAATAATGATTTATAAAAAAAAAGAATATTTTTTTTAGAGGGTTGGTACGTAACAATCAATCTGCTTTACCAACGAAATACTTATTTTTTTTCTTTGTCGAGCTTCTGCACTTGTTCGCTATGAGCGCAAGCAATGTCTTCTAATTCTAACCATAGAAACCTGTCATAAATTCTTGCACGAATAAATTTCATTTTTTGTGCAAAAGCTTTTTTGAAAATTATCTGTATATGGAACTAGATAAACGTTCCTAAGTGGTTTTTATTGTTTTGCTTCCTCATAGAGGAAGCTTTGTTTTCGATACATTTTCCAATATTTTTAAAATCGTGTAATTAAACTTTCCTCACGTGATAAATGTCTAATACAACATTCTAATCAATTGTCCGGATGTGTGTGTGTGTTTGTATCGCTGTCGCCATTTTTTGTCGCCCCATTAACTTAAAGACAGTTGTAGATAAATTGATTTAATTTGTAGGGTGTATTGGCACCACTAATATCTCAAAACGAGCAAAAGGATTTTTAAAAATATTGAATTTAAAAATTTTTATGTACATTTTGAATTTTTGTAAAATTGATTTTTCGACTATAACTTCTTAAATAATGAAAATTCTAAGCTTATGTAAAGGAAAGAAAGATTCCTTGCATTGAGACGAATCGATTGACCTGTATGATTAATGAATTTTATTGAATTTTAAGAAAATTATGATTATTTTTAATTTTGAAAATTTTCATTTCTAAATGCTTCCTCTATGAGGAAGCAAATTTATTTGCAACATTATCATAATGAGGAACCAAAGTGTTCGAAAAATGAGCACAAAAAAAATATAAATATAGTTAAATGGAACACCCGAGATCGAATTCAGAGCTATTTTTACAAATGTTGAGTGTGATCTTTTGCTTCTTTTAAACTTAAGGTTTCTGAAAAAAATGCTCTCAGCATGCTTTCAGTTTTAATTTTGTAGAATTAAACTTTTTTTTAAATTTCTAATGAAGCAAAGTAGATAAACGTAACTTATCATCTTTTGTTTCACATTCCAAAGTTTCAAGATGATATATTGTTTTTTAAACAAGTTATGTTGCAGAAATTAATTCTGAATAATTTTTTTAACCAAGAGACTGGTATATTAGATTTCGGATAAATCTGACATGGCCTTAATTGCTTTGTTCTCAAAAAAAATACCTCATCTATAGTTGTGTACAATATACAGGGTGTCCCAGCACCTATACAACTACCGGTAATATGTGATAAAGCACAAAAAAACAAACAGAAAAGTCTACTGGCAAAATTTGATCCGGGCCTTAGTTTGGGCATAGTAAAGCTTCAAAGTTGGGCATAATGAACCAATCATTAGCGAGATTTAGCAAACACTTGTTCGTGATTCAAGAGCTAAGTTAGTGTGCGTGTTGACGGCACACTTCAGGTCCGGAAAAATTTATAATCGTTGCTCCTCGATTGCTTCATAATTAAAATAACAATCTTTGGGGAAATTTCAAAGAAATTCCAACTTTTTCAAGAACATTAAAACCACCAAATGTTGAAATAATAACCGGAGTGCACCAGATCACTCACCAGGTGTTTAGAATAAGAATCTTCGGGAATTTATTTGAAATTCCAAGTCTTCCAAGAACATTAAAACCCCAAAAAGGTTAAACGATGACCTAAGTGCACCAGATCGCGCACCATGTGTTTAGAATGAGAATCTTGGGGAATTCCGTTCAAATTCCAACTTTTCCAAGAAAATTAAAAACTTCAAATGTTAAACGGATAACCAGAATGCACAAGGTCGCGCACCAGGTGTTTAGAATAAGAATCTTCGGGCATTTATTTGAAACTCCAGGTCTTCCAAGAACATTAAAACCTCCAAAAGGTGAAACGATGACCAGAGTACACCAGATTACGTACAAGGTCTTTAGAATAAGAATCTTCTGGAATTTCTTTAAATTTACAAGTCTTCTAAGAGCATTAAAAACTTCAAAAGGTGAAACGATGACCAGAGTGCACTAGGTCGTGCACCAGGTGTTTAGAATAAGAATCTTCCGGAATTTCTTTAAATTCCAATACTTTCAAGAACATTACAAACTTCAAAAGCTGAACCGATGACCAAAGTGCATCAGGTCGCGCACTAGGTATTTAGAATAAGAATCTTCCGGAATTTCTTTAAATTTACAATTCTTCCAAGAATATTAAAAACTTCAAAAGGAGAAACGATTATCGGAGTGCACCAGGTTGCGCACAAGGTGTTTAGAATAAGAATCTTCGGGAATTTCTTTAAATTTACAATTCTTCCAAGAACAGTAAAAATTTCAAAAGGTGAAACGATGACCGGAGTGAACCACGTCGCACACCAGGAGTTTAGAATGAGAATCTTCCGGAACTTCTTTGAAATTCCAACTTTTCCAAGAACATTGAAATCTTCAAATGGTAAACCGATGACCAGGGTGTGCACCAGGTCGCGCACCAGGTGTACAGAATAAGAATTTTTTGGGAATTTATTTTAAAGTATTCGTTTACAAAGGATATTACAAATTTTTCATAGTGAACCGAAGACCGGAGTGCATTAGGGTGCGCACGAGGTGTTTAGAATATGAATCTTCAGGAATTTTTTTGTAATTCCACGTTTACAAAGACCCTTAAAAACTTCGAATGGTAAACGAGGAATTTCAAAGAAATTCCTGAATGTTCTTATTCTAAATTCCTCGTTCGCAACCTGGTGCACTTCGGGCATCGATTTAGCTTTTGATTGTTTTAATGTTCGTGGAAAAGTTGGAATTTCAAAGAAATTCTCGAAGATTTTTATTCTAAACACCTGGTGCGCGAACTGGTCCACTCCGATTATCTGTGAAACATTTTGTGTTTTGAGTGTTCTTGTGAAGCTTGCAATTTCAAAGAAGTTCCCGAAGATTCTTGTTCTAAGCACCTGATGCGCGACCTGGTGCACTCTGTTCATCGGTTTACCTTTTGAAGTTTTTAATGTTCTTGAAAGAATTAGAATTTCAAAGAAATTCCCGAAAATTCTTATTCTAAATAACTGATGCGCGATTTAATGTACTCTGGCCATCGGTTCACCACTTGGAGTTTTTAATGTTCTTGGAAAACTTGGAATTTCAAAGAAATTCTCAAAGTTTCTTTTTCTAAACTTCTGGTTCAGAAAATTATATTTTGAAACCTGACAGTAATTCTTTGCATTTTGTTGTAACAGCTTTACTACACTTATTGTTACAGAACAAACTAAGATGTTAGAGACGTGGCAAATCAAAAGAACTTTTGTTTATAAAAATTAATCAACAAGTCCAAAATAAGATAACACACTTTAAACCAAAAAAAGTAATTCACACACAAAACCAATAAAAGTATTATAAAAAGTGTGGGTTTGAAATAAAGTTATGATGCACTTCTATTAATATTTAGGAAGAGAATTTTTATTGAGTTCACC
>CAJFCO010018138.1:0-12293 GCA_904066015.1 Synergus gifuensis | reverse complement strand
AATATTACAGTACAGATTTATAAGATGCAAATCGATTACAAAATGACGAGATCTCAAGTGGCATGCTGCCATGTGTACATCCATTATTCTTGCTTCTATATCCTTCGATAAAAAACTGCGCAATTTTATATGCGCAGTTTTATCACCCATAGTGATATTTAGGAAGAGAATTTTTATTGAGTTCACAAATATTACAGTACAGATTTATAAGATGCAAATCGATTACAAAATGACGAGATCTCAAGTGGCATGCTGCCATGTGTACATCCATTATTCTTGCTTCTATATCCTTCGATAAAAAACTGCGCAATTTTATATGCGCAGTTATATCACCCATAGTGATCTGTAGCTCCTTGAATTAATGCGTCGCCACGCTAAACAGGAAATATTTCAATAGGTACAACTAAAAAGCTTTTACATTTTCAATTTTTAGTTAAAATTATTTTCAACATGTTTCTAAACGTTTCAAGTTTAACTCGCCCCAGAGCCTTTGTTTTTATTTCTTAATCAAAAACATTTACTGACGACAATTGTAATTAATTAATTTAATTTACAATATATAAATTTACAAATAGTGGACTGTATAAGTGGAACTGAGCATTTATAATTAAGTGAAGAGTACAAAAAGTGTCGAATTGAGTTCTGTCTATGCAGCGAGTTGCATAGGTCAGAGGTAGGATTGAGTCTGGTCGTCAGTCCTTTAGCGTGACCAGGTCTGAAGGCTGATGCTTCATTTCCGATTATTCACGAAAAGTATCGAAGTTTAACAAATTTGAGGAAAAACCCCCGAAGTTGAGATTAAGAATAGAAAGTAGTCGAGAAGTGTTTTCTTAGTTGCCAGATGAGGGCAATAAAAAAAGGTAAATCGAAGGCTAAATGTTTTAAGACCTAAGATGTACAGATGTGTCACAAATCGACTGATCGTGTTTTCGGACGGTTTGGACAGCTTATTGTAATAAAAATATAAAATTTAAGGTTTAGTATTTCTTGTAGATATTTAAGTAGATAGCAAAAAAAATGTTTATGAATTTGAAGACAGATGTTTTGAAAACTAATAAATTTAAATTGGTTGAGACAGAATAGATTGTTCCGACGGAACAGCCTTAGTTAACACATCAGCTACATTTTTTTCTGAATCTACTTTTACAATTTCAATAATCTTATTCTGGTAGCTCTCGTTAACAAAATGGTAATGCAGTTCTACCAGGTGCGTAAATATGAAACCGGAATTTGCCAATAGATGGTTCTACCTCTCTATGTAGTTACCGACAAACCGCGACAATGGCCCCATCTTGTGGTTCATATCTCTGACAAAGATTTTTGACTCACAACAATACAAGTTTCATACAATAGTATAGTTAGTAATAGCGTTAAAAATGTCAAAATTTGTGCCCGGAAAGTTTGATTTGCGGACAGCATTGATTTTCTGTTACCATCTGAAGAAAAATGCTGCAGAATCGCATCGAATGCTTGTCGAAGCTTACGGTAAGCATGCTCTTGGTAAGCCACAGTGCTTTGAGTGGTTTAAAAAATTAAAAAATGGCGATTTTGACGTAAGAAACGAAGAACGTGGAAAACCACCAAAAAAGTTTGAAGACAGCGAATTGCAAGCATTATTGGATGAGGATGATGCTCAAACGCAACAACAACTCGCAGATCAATTAAATGTGACACGAGAAGCCGTCTCCATACGTTTGAAAGCCATGGGAAAGATCAAGAAGGTGGGAAAATGGGTTCCACATGAACTGAATGAAAGACAGCAGGAAAACCGAAAAACCACTTGCGAAATGCTGCTCACCAGGTTCAAAAGAAAGTCATTTCTCCATCGAATTGTGACTGGCGATGAGAAATGGATATATTTTGAGAATCCTAAACGTAAAAGATCATGGGTAACTCCGGGCGAACCATCGACATCGACTGCAAGGCCAAATAGCTTTGGACGGAAGACAATGCTCTGTGTTTTGTGGGATCAGAAGGGTGTCATATATTATGAGCTGCTAAAACCTAGAGAAACCGTTAATACTCAACGCTACCAACAACAAATGATCGATCTGAATCAGGCTTTGCGTGAAAATTTAAGAAGGAATAACAATCCTATTTCACCTTCAATTTCAAAAATATTATTAATTCAATTAAATTGATGGACTTATTTGTTTCAATATTTTGTGCAAATTGCGCGCATACGCAAAGTTATTTACCACCCTAAAAAATAAGTTTCTGTATGTATGTATAATGTAGGAAAAAAGTTTGAAAAGTGTGCTTTAAGATTTATTTTTTAAATTTTTTTTTAGAGAAAATGACACTTTTCGTGGATATGCCCATAGATTAATTTAATATTTATTAATTACTTGAGAAAAATTTGAATTAGCATATTCGACAGTTGTAAAATGTTGTAAAATTAATATCGACACTGTTGAATACACTAATTCAATTTTTTTTCTCAACTAATTAATAAACATTAAATTAATTACCTATAAGTATAAAATATTACTTTTATAATTTTCATACTTTGTATTATTTCTTTAATAATATGTAATATTTGATAATCAATAATTAATATAATTATTAATTTTATTATTATTATTATTATTAATGTTAATAATTAATAAACTTTTTTTTTAATTGTTAATTAAATCGTATTCGATTTTTTCTTATTACCCGCGATTATCGATATACGACAGGTCACCATCTGTGTTTGACCAATAAGGAAGCGGGTCCACGCATTTCAGCGTTACACTTTTCGATATTCGATACATATGATCTTTTTAGAAGTAACTATGAATACACTCATATTGTTCTTTGAGAAAGGGATTCCTTTCGAATTTTCGCTCTAAGGAATAGAAACGTTGAAAGGCTGTGTTTTTTGAATTTCCAAGATGATTTTTCTTTTCATTAAAAGGAAGCTTCACACAGTAACGACCTGATTCCAATCGTAAATTTTTCTTAAAATGCTCTTCACAAGCTATTTCTTCACTTGATTTGGGAAGTGAACTGGATTCTGCTTCTAATTCCTGGAGAATAGGTAAATCTTGATATTGGATCAAGTTGCAAGCGATCTTAAGTGAGGAATTAGAGAAGCCGGGTTTTGAAATACGACCGGTAAGAATCCAACCAAGCAGTGTCTCTTGTAATACTGCTGTTTACCCTTTTACTTTATGTAAACATGGACGTATTAGGTGCACAACTTTGCTTCCGCCGATTTTTTCGAAAATTTGAGGCTTTATTCTGAAAAAGTGATTACCTGTTTATGATTCAAAGTACTGTCCGTCACTAGCCACTACTTTTTGTCATCTTTCGGGCAATTGTCGGATTGTTCAGCTAAGCCATGTGCCATCGATCGGAACAAATGGTAGTCGGAAAGAGCAATGTCTGGAGAGTACGGCGGGTCGGGTAAGACTTCCCATTTTAGGGTTTCCAAGTATGTCTTGACGGGTTTTGCGACATGTGGCCGAGCATTGTCATGTTGCAGGATAACTTTATCGTGTCTCTCTTGATACTGTGGCCGTTTCTCCTTCAATGCTCGACTCAAACGCATCAATTGCGTTCGATACCGATCCCCTGTGATAGTTTCACTCGGTTTCAACAGCTCATAATACACCACACCGAGCTGGTCCCATCAAATGCAGAGCATAACCTTGGCACCGTGAATATTCGGCCTGGGCGTAGATGTGGAGGCATGTCCGGGCATTCCCCATGATTTTCTGTGTTTGGGATTATCGTAGTGGACCCATTTTTCGTCGCCGGTTACAATGCGATGTAAAAAGCCCTTCCGATTCTGTCTTTGAAGCAGCTGTTCACAAGCAAAGAAACGGCGTTCAACGTCTCTTGGCTTCAATTCATAAGGAACCTAATTTCCTTGCTTCTGAATCATTCCCATGGCTTTGAGGCGTTTCGAAATTGCTTGTTGAGTGATTCCCAATGATTCTGCTAATTCTTCTTGCGTTTGGCACGAATCTTCAGCAAGTAATGCCTCCAGTTCGGAATCTTCGAAAATTTTTTCTCTTCCGCCGCCATGCCGGTCCTCGACATCAAAATCACCTCTTTTATAGCTTTGAAACCAATCACGAAACGTTCTTTCACTAAGAGCAGCGTCACTGTAAGCACTTGAGAGCATTCGATGAGCCTCAGCCGCAGTTTTCTTCAAATGAAAGCAGAAAATCAACGCTTCCCGCAAATGACGAGAATTTGGCTCGAAAACTGACATCTTCGATCGAGAATACACTTCTGATGCAAACACAAATTCACTAATGTGGTGCTATCGTTATGTTGACAGATGTCCAAGCTTACTGTATGAAATTTTTGACCTGCCTATTTCAACCTACACTTACCGCTGCAGCCATCTATCGAAAAACGGCGGAAGCAAAGATGTACACCAAATAATATTTGAGAATAGACCTCTGCCCCTATTAGAAGTTCGATATATTTTGTGCACCTTTGAGTTTAATGTCTAAGCTTTTCTTTTGTAAACCTAGGAATTCAGCACACTTTTCCGTGATTGAATTGCATTGAGAGCCACAATTTACTAGAACGCGGCAAGGCTGAAATTTACCTTCGCTATTATGAATTTCCACCATTGCGGTAGCTAAAACAACCTGTGAGGCAATTTGATTGTGACAGTTTAAAAGTTGTTGGGTAAGAGGTTCAGAAGTTGAATAATTTTTCAAACCTTCTGGAGTTTGCCATTCAAAATGAAGAAGAGTGTGATGTTTCTTTTAACATTTTTTGCATGAATTGCTTTTGCAATCAATGGTTCGATGGTGACCATTCAAGCAATTGTGACAAAGAGAAGTCTTTTTTATTTTGGCATATCTGTCTTGCGATGACATTTTTTTGAAAGAGATGCATGACCATGGCATATGATTTTGTGCACAAATTGGACATGTTTGTTTTGTAGAAGGGTCTTTGAAATCGACCGATGTTTTCATGCAGGATTGTGGTTTGCAATTAAAACTACATCTTGCATTGGATTTGCTTGATTCGTTTCTTTGACTTAAACCCTGTTTTTGACTAAAGTGAACAGAATCAATTTCTGCGCGTCGTTCAAGAAATGATATTGTGTCATCTAGGGAAGGAATCCTTGAGTTTGTAAAAGTTTCTTGCCATTTTTCTTTGGCATAACTATTGAGTTTATCTTTAATAAAATGAACAAGAAAAGTATTCTAATCGATTGAACTTGTTTTTGCACATGTCAAGAAGTTTACGCGTTGAAAATTCTCTTGAGACGCGAGGAGTTTCAAACAGGGATTTAAAATAACTATCTACTATGGATTTAATGTTATGGTATCGTTTTTTAAGAAGTTCCCACGCTATAATATAATTTTCGGCAGTATTTTGAAGAGAATTGATGACTTCCCTTGCTTCACCCGTGAGACGTGCGTTTAAATAATACAATTTATGTAAGTCTGGAATTGCGAGGTTTTCATGACACATTGACTTAAATGCATTGTAAAAAGTGAGCCAAGTGTTATAAGAACCAGAAAATGTAGGAGTTTGAAGCTTGGGAAGTTCAAAAGTCGATGATGGCAACAATGACACATTGTGTTGAAGGGTGGAAGATGCGGAACCTGTTGAAAATGTGGAATTTGTTACAGGTCTTTTTAAATACCGTTTAGCAAGTCCACTAATCGCATAAAATCGATTTTAAAATTGTAGCCTTTCTGTCTCATTGTCTTTTTGCTCGGCATCACTTTTGGTAAAATCATCAATTCTGTCTTGAATTGAACTAAATTCGTCCCAAAAGGACAAATGTTTATTAAACCTACGCTCTAAATCGCAGGACTGAAAATCTGTCTCGTCGTTAGCGGATTTTAAGAGATTCTCAAATAAAGTTTCCTGACGCTTTATTGAGGCACGGAGCTTTTTTAACTTTTCTAAAGGAGTTTCAGACATGATTATCGCGAAATTTTATCTTTAAAAACACCAATAAAATCTCATGTCGAGATTAACGAAATTTGTAAGGGAAAATGATAATTTTTTAAAAAGGGAGATTGGAACTCTCTTGACTTACTTGAAACGATGAGTAGACTTGAGATGACTCCAGTTGAAGAATATCCTTGGAATGATGTAAAGAGACTGGCGACAATTCCTGTTGATGTATGAGCTGCTGATCCCCTGATATTGTTGAAATGAGTATATGTTGAGTTGAATTCTGGATTTTAAAATGACACCAGAAAACTAGTTTCTTTGTAGAGAAACGCATTTTTGACAGTCGACGTCATCAATGCATGTAGATACGAACGAGAGCTTGGAAGTTGAACTGTTCTCCTTGGTGCTGGTTTGCTTTCAGTTTCGACTATTGTCAATTGTGAATATCACTGGTGCACATACAAGTAAATAAATGTTACTTTTGAACCGTAATTGTCACTTTGGAATTGCACTGCACTGAAGTTGATATTCACTTGTATCAATTCACTATCGAATTTTGATTCACTGAATGTCGATGAAAGTCAATGTTCTACACGTGCGATTATGAAACACGCCCGTTAGATCACCCGCGACTCGAAGGACCAAAATTTTTTTGTCTGATAATTGAAGATACACTTGGTTGAGTTAACTCTTATTTATTTGTTGAAAGTATACAAGGAGGTTTGTACTCTCGTTCGAAGTTTGCGATTTGGAAGCCGAAAGGTATCTGCTAGTTTTAAAATCTATAAGTTCACTCGAAGAGAGTTTTGGACCTTAAGAAAAAAGAAGGGAGTTTATTCTTATTCGTAAGCTTCTGGAAAAACCCAGAAGACAATGTGTTAACCTGATGCGGCTGCACTTAGGCTTGAGGGCGGTCAATGTTGTAAAATTTATAGATGGTCGGAGATAAATCTTCAAACATAACGATAAGGACGCGTCTGAGCAATAATCATAAAAATATAAATATAAAATGAGTAAGCAGCTTGCAAATTTCTGGAAGATTTAGATGTACAATTTTAAAAAATAGTTGCTTAGTCATAGTTTTAGGCGCCCTTAACAGGCTAGAAAATAATTACTTACAATCTTGATGTTACAAAAATAAGAAAAAACAAGTGTAAAAACTATAATTAATTATTACGATGTAACATTCTTAATGCCATTTTTACAATTATAGTCGATGTTTATTCCTAGGTATGATTTTATTTCACCTAGATCTTTCATTGAAAATCTACTAGACAGATTATTTTTAATTTCTTCTATTCCTTTTTTTATTTTTTCCACAGATTAATAGGTAATCAACAAATAGTACTAAAAATATTGTATCCTCCTGTCCTCCTGAGCTTTCTCGCAAACCGTAAAGTGATTTTTCTAACTTACACACTCTACCAGTACCATCTTTGTATCCTTCTGATTGTTTGGTATACACTTCGGATTTTACATTACTATTTAAGAAAGTGATTTCCACATCCATTTATTCAATTTTTAATATAAATTGACAAAAATATGATATAACAATAATTTCAATGTTTGAATTTTCGCTACAGGAGGATACAAATCTTCGAGAATTTTCGTCTATTGAAATCCGCGTACAACTAATCTCGCTTTTTTTCGCCCATCAGATTTATTTGTGAATATCCATTTCACGTCTAGTAATTTTTTATCGTTTGATTTCTCTACTAACTTCCACGTTTTATTCATATTAAGGCTATTTAATTCGCGATCCATTGCCTTTTTCCATAAATCATTATCATCGCTAATTAAGGCTTCATCGTACGTTAATGGACTATCAGCGCTAACAAAGTTAACATAAATATAGTTTGTGCTTAATACATTCTGACCGTATCTTTCAGGTTCTTTTCTTTCTCAAGTTGACCTTCTAATGTAATTATTCGAGTCCTCGTTCGAAACGTTAGACCCGATGCTCAAATTTATAATTTTTCTTTTCTTAGAATTTGACTCACTCAATTATTTCGCCAAATTCAGATCTATCTTCTATACTCTTTTGAGATTCATCGTCACTATCATCATCGACCTTAAAATCAACTAGATTTCTGCAAATTTTTCTACGCGTGCGCAGCTTGCAAAGTTGGGCCAATAGTGGGGATTGTGTGACTTACTCAAAATGACTTTAATTAATTAATAATAAACACGTAATTCATATATCTTTATAAGCATCATCCCCAAATTGTAAACCTTAACTCATATTCATGTAAGTGACCCTTACGATTTGAGCCACCTGCAACGGTGAGAAACCTCTAAATCTGTCAGAAGACATCGACCCTTATACCTGAGTGTTAGAATTGAAAGCGCACTATGAAATGCATCTGGGCCAGGAATTACACAATCTCACAATGGGAGTTAGGTTCGTGTCCGATGCCGATTTTTTTGAAACTTTACAGGTGAAAAGAGGATCCCAGACTATAAAGAAAAAGAATAATTTTTTGGGCAATCGTTCATATTTAGGGGTTGAAATCACCCCTTCTATATTTTTCACTCTTTTACTGTTTTAAGAGGTATCATTGTATTTTCTTTCTTGTTTTTACACAAAATTGTTCTAATTGATTCTTTATTACAATACTAGCTTGATTTGCAAAAAAATTACCCTCTAGTATATCATAATTCAGAAAATCTACCCGTAGAATGCTTCGCCATACGACATATATAGTTTAAGATTTTGGACTTTGTTGTTGCAAATATCTTGTTTTGATATTATATTCTATTATGGATCATCAGAGTTATTCGAAATAACCCCTAAATTATGTGCCATACACCCCTTTAATATTGTCAAGAAATAAAAAATATATTTATTAATATACCATTTCTGTAAGTAATGGATTAAAATATATACTTATTTGGGTTGTACAATCAATATTATTATAATATAACTAATTTTTTGTTAATGATGGCACTTGTTCGTATATTAATAAATCCTTGTTATGTAAAAACTACCCCTCGAAAACTTTTTATGTTTTGTTTGGCAGGTGATTTTAATAATGATAGATATAACATAACTTTTTATAGAATTTTTATTTAGGTTCCGGCACATACATATCTCCATTGAAATTTGTACATACATACACTTACCCCTTCGCAACCCTTATTGCTCAAGGCTTTCGAGTTACAATATATCTTCTCCGAAATAAAAAATAAATGTGTAATATGATGAGTGTGTTTTAGTTTAAACATTTTTAAGACGGCGCATAAAATTGTAATCTAATTCTAATTCTAATTTTAATCGAAAAATTTTTCAAATAATAAAATATTAGATGAAATGAAAGAATAACAATCGATTTTTAAGGCACAAAGTTTTCACAGAAGTGATATTCTTCGAAAAAGTGTTTTAGGCAGCACCTCTTCTTGCACCATCCACATGTTACTACTGCAACATTACCGCAAATATCGCAAGAAGGTTCCATATCTTTGTTGAAACAAAAGTCTACAGGGTTGTCAAAACGTGGAGGTCTATTTTCTATATATCTGCTTTCATACCAAGAATATTTGAATACGTCAATAAATCTAGGTGAAGACAATTCCTATTATGCAAATTAATATCAGACCTCAAAAGAATAGAAGTATCAGAGATTTTTCGTAGGAAATTCTTCCAGATCCTAAAGACAAACACATCCAAGGGCTGAATTCACCCAGTTGTGCCTTTTGGAATGGTTTTTAGTGAAAGAATTTACCTTCTGGTATAGCAGTTTGCACGGTTCGTTCACATTGGCCACTCCATGAATCTAACAATAACACAGAATTTTCTCCTACGTTAGGGAAAAATACATCTTGAAGCCACATTTGCAGTAATTCTGAAGAAAGTTTACCAGATTTAGAGGTTTGCAAATAAATATTTTTTGCCTTAAAAAGTCCTTCTTTTACTCTAGGTCCAAATTGTCCAGACGATTCTTTTAAAACTACAAAAAGGGGTGAAAGTAATCTTCCATCGGCAGATATGGTTGGCTGAATTGTGTAGCTATGCGTGGTGGAGGAAACCGATTGAACAACATTTTCCACAGTTTTTGTTCCTTGAAAGCTCAAAGTTCTTCCACTGTGTAATTCCAAATTGAATCCACTTTGATCGGAATTGAAAATGTTGCTTTCCCCATACCTTAAAATTCTTGTTCTATATCTCTAGTTTCATGTAAAGACGATACAGATATAAAGTTTGTGATTTTTCGCGAAACAACGTTATGCACTTTCTTGAATTTCCGTACCCACCAATGTGATGCTTTAAACCATGGCATGTCCAATTCACGCTTCTTTTGTAAAGCCCATCTTCGAAGATCTGTATCGTGAACTGTCATCTTCGAATCAATAGCCTCCTTCAAATTGTCGAAAGTATATTTTGCAACGTTGTATAGCTTATCTTCTTGGTCACCACCACTGTTGACTTGTTCTTGCCATCTTCTCAATTGTCGCTCTGAACGAAGCATCTTGAATCTTTGATGAACGGTTGTAAAGGATAAACGCTTTTTCTTCCCAGATTTCCAAAATTCAACAGCTTCTTTTTTATAGTCGAAATTGACTCTCTCCTCTTCATATACACAACTAGGTACTTCACCATAATCGTTTTCTTCTTGTTGTTCTTCATCTTTAATCGGTTGTATGTCAATTTGACTATCCCCATCGACAAATTGTAAGTCAACTGAATTTTCAATAATAAATGAGGAATCGAACATACTTTTCCGTATGATATCCTCTATTACATCATGAAGATTTACCTCCTCAGGTGTTATTTCAGAAGGTTTAATGCTAAGTTTTTCCGTATTGAACGTTATTGTCAATAACGATATTATATTTAACGGATTTATTATCATTTTATGTTGTAAAACTTTATACAATAATTTGTGCAAATTTGTAACTGAACAAATGTTCTTTTCTGACGCTTTATATACATGCCTGATAATTTTATATGTGCGCACTTATTATTACGAATGCCAAAATGATTTATACCAAAATATTTATGGTAAAATTCTTTCACTAAAAACCATTTATTTATGATAAATGCCAAAAGCATTTATCATATCACACACTCAACTTGCAAACAGGCTATACAGGGTGTTTCGCGAGCTCTCTGTATACTTGTACCTACAAAAACTAGAGCAAAAACTAAGTCGAAAAGTCGGATAAATAAATGCTTTAAAATGCGTGGTTTTTAAACTACAGAGCATTGAATTTAACCAATTAGGAGCACGTTTTAAGCCGCCATGAATTCATGGTTATTTGAGAACATGTGTGTGTGTCTTGTTCAAATCTCGTTCGTTCACTACCATCTTCACGTTGATTCTTTCGTCGGTGAGTTTTAAATTCTCAAAGCAACGTGAAGATGGTAGCGAACGAACGAGATTTGAATGGGACACACACACATGCTCACAAATAACCATGACTTCATGGCGGCTTAAAACGTGTTACTAATTGGTTAACTTTAATGCTCTGTAGTTTAAAAACTAAGCATTTTTAAGCATTTTTTTATCCAACTTTTCGACTTAGTGTTTGCTCTAGTATTTGTAGGTACAAGTATACAGAGAGCTCGCGAAACACCCTGTATTTAGTTTGTTTTTCTTTTCATTTATTTTTGGTTAATTTATTTCTTATTTCGTAGAAGATATTTTTTAATTCGAAAGCCTTGAGCAATAAGGGTTGCGAAAGGGTATGTGTATATGTGTACAAATTTCAATGGAAATATGTATGTGCCTGAACCTAAATAAAAATTCTATAAACAGTTATGTTATATCTATCATTATTAAAATCGCCTGCTAAACAAAACATAAAAAATTTTCGAGGGGTAGTTTTTACATAACAAAGATTTATTAATATAACTACAAGTGCCATCATTCACAAAAAATTAGTTATATTTTAATAATATTGATTGTCCAACCCAAATAAGTATATATTTTAATCCATTACTTACAGAAATGGTATATGGGCATATCCACGAAAAGTGTCATTTTCTCTCAAAAAAAAGTTAAAAAATAAATCTTAAAGCACACTTTTCAAACTTTTTTCCTACATTTTACATACATATAGAAACTTATTTTTTAGGGTTGTAAATAACTTTGGGCATGCGCGCAGTTTGCACAAAATATTGAAACAAATAAGTCCATCAATTTACTTGAATTAATAATATTTTTGAAATTGAAGGTGAAATAGGATTGTTTTTCCTTCTTAAATGTTCAGGATACTTTTCAGTAGTGTGTAAATTACTCTATTCTTGATTACAAATATATAAAGAGTATATGAAACTAAATAATGAGGACTTTTCTTAAAAAATTCGTAATTTTATTCCTATATTTTTAGTTATAATACTCTATCTTATATTTTAAATGAAAATCAGTTTTTTCCGATACTGAAGTGTATATCCTGACCATTTGGAATATAAGGGAACGAAAATTCAA
>CAJFCO010018137.1:50200-106248 GCA_904066015.1 Synergus gifuensis | reverse complement strand
CGGATCTCTCTTTCTACCATGTGAGTTAGAGAACGAGGTGCGATCGATTCGGATCGACTGTTCTTTCGACATCTCCTTCTATCGTACGAGATTAAAGAAGGACGTTCGACGAAGATTCGAAATTGTCGTCGAACGTCCTTCTTTAATCTCGTACGATAGAAAGAGATGCCGAAAGAACAGTCGATTCGAATCGATCGCACCTCGTTCTCTAATTCACATAGTAGAAAGAGAGATCGAGTACACTCGACTCTTCCAATATTAATCATGGCAATATTAACAACCTCCCAATATTAACTGCATTCCTTTCTCAATATTAACCAGCAGTTACCTCAAATCTCACTGGATACAGTGCGCATGAGTTGCGCTCGTCATCTGATTGGTTGCTATTTGCGTGCAATTTAAGGGCATGCTCTGCGATTGGATGTGAAAAAATTTTTTTGGCGCTCACCATGTCCAAACGGAATCATATAACGCTTTCAAAATTGGAATATAGAAAATGAGACATTAAATTATGTTCGAATATTTAGTTGGAGCCATAATTTTGAAAAAAACTCCGATCCCTACTTTACCGACTTGATTTTTTTCAAAATTTTAACTACAAATAAATATACAAACGCAATTTAATGTCTTACTTCCTGTATTCCAAATTTTGAAAGCGATATATGATTCCGTTTGGACATGGTGAGCGCCAAAAAAATTAGTTACGTCGTCACCGTAGAGCATGCCCTTAAAATGCTAAAAAATATTATTTATGTGCAATACGCATGCGCAATTGTTGTGACGCATGCACAATTGATGTGACATTTGAGAAAAGGAATTGTGTTAATATTGGGAGGACCTCTGTTCTAGATTTTGTTAATATTGGGAGAGTCGAGTGTATATTTGTAAAAAGTGAGGTTATATACTTTTTAATATTTATGACACTGATTTTACAAGTCGGATATCTTAAAAAGGTCACATATAGGAGTTTTCTACGTTTCCAGCATTTCCAATTACTTTCGACGTATATTACGTCAAAAATGTATTACACGTAGAAAATTATCGAGTTACCCGTAACTTACCAACCCTGTATATAGGAATATCTGTTTATATCCATGTAGAGATTTTTAAGGTTTGAGAATATAATTCCAATGTTTGAAAATACAAGAATGAATCAATCCAAGAGGAATTGTGTACATTATTAATGTAATTTTCAAACTGATGAATTAGAATAAGAACATTCTTTAGTACACTAATTTTTAATCTAACAATTCTTAAAATGACAGAGTCCGAAGGTCCGATTTTGCATGTGATTGTTGTAGGTTTTCATCACAAAAAGGGATGTCAAGTGAGTAGAAAAAGAATAATTCATCATAATACATAGTATTCACCCTCTCAACCTGGGCAAAAAAGATTAACTATGACGGTGTCAGAATTATTTTTTGACATTACTTTTTTCTACATGTGTTTTTTTTTTTTTATAAATACTGACGTATGCAACTAACCCTTCATTGTGTACGAAATACACATAGTTTAAGTTGAGGATTTTGACAGAAGATCACTACGATGGAGATTAATAAATTACATTATGTTCTGACGCGTATAAAATAATATTGTGGTTGTGCCAACGGCAAAATCGCATTTTTAAAAAAGTTACGCAGGTATACATTCAAATATTTTGAAGTGTAGCTCGTTCATTTTTGATGGCACATCAATTTGTCAAATATAAATTTTTTAAGTTTTCCTCAGAGCTATGTAACTCTGGACCAAATTCTGATTTTCAGCTTCCTTAAATAAATATCGACAAAAAAGTTAAAAATTATTTTATGATCAAAAATGGAGTTACACAAATTTGAGTGCTGGTTGTAGCAAAACGGTACGTGGCACATATATTTGACAAAGATTACTCGAAAGGTCTTGGAAAGCAGAAGATCTGGTGTAAATTTCAAATTGATTGATAAAACCCTCAAAAAGTTAGAAAAAAAAGAACAAAAATAAAGTTTCAGAGTTACACTTAAAAATAAACTATTTTTCAACGATTTTTTAATTCAAAGTTGTCTAAATACTTAAAAGTTTCTTTTTAATCCTTTAATATGATTGAAATAGCTAGAAATATACTTAAATATAAAACTACATAACCTTAAATCCCGTTCCAACTCGTTTATCATAGTTAAACACCTGAGTAACGAAAAAGTTAAAGGTTTCGTGGATTTGCCCATATATCGATATTTTCTGTATTTTGCTTCCTCATAGAGGAAGCTTTGTAGTGGTGACAAAATCCATTTTTAAAAACATATTTTTTTCGATAGATTTAAAATGGAATATACCAGGTCTAGAAGTATGAAACAGGAATTTCCCTATAGATGGTGCTTGCCATCAGTTTAGGGACCGTATGACCGCTTCTTCTGCGCCATCTTCTCCCTCTAGTAGCAGAGAAAGATTTTTAGTAGACAACAACCCAAGTTCGACATACCAGTGAATGTACGACAAGTTTCAACATGTCGAGTTTTGTGCCTACAAATTACGATTTGCCGACATCATTCGTTTTTTGTTACCATTTAAAGAAAACTGCTGCAGAATCCCATCGGATGCTTGTTGACACATACGGTGACCATGCTCTGGGCAAAACACAGTGTTTTGAGTGGTTTAAAAAATTAAAAAGTTGTAGTTTTAATGTGACGAACGAAGACCGTGGAAATCCACTGAAAAAGTTCAAAGACGATGAATTGTAAGCCTTACTCCATGAAGATGATTCTCAAACGCAACAAGCACTCGCGGATTAGCTGAATGTATCGCAGAAAGCCGTCTCCCTTCGTTTGAAAGCAATGGGAAAAATTCAGAATGTAGGAAAATGGGTTCCGCATGAACCCAACGAAAGACAGCAAGAAAATCGGAAAATCTTAAGCGTCGGAAATCGTGGGTGAATGGAGGCGAACTATTGGCATCCAATGAAAGACCCAATCGCTTTGGAAAGAAGACAATGCTGTGCGTTTCTTTGGATCAGAAAGGTGTTATCTACTATGAGCTGCTAAAACCTGGTGAAACTGTCAACGCGAATCGCTACCAACAGCAAATGATCGCTTAGTATCGAGCATTGCAAGAAAAACGAGCGGAATATCGAAGAAGACAACACAAAGTGATTTTTCTTCACGATAATGCCCCATCACGGGTCATTATGCCAAATGTCATTATGTCATAATGACAAAACGGGTCAAGGAAACGATCCAGGCGTTCAGTTTTGAGCTACTGGCTCATGCCGCTTATTCTCCAGACTTGGCACCGTCGGATTACCATCTGTTCGCATCGCTGAGCCACGCTCTCGCTGAACAACGATTCACTTCGTACGAAAACGTCCGAAAATGTCTGGATAACTGGTTCGCTTCAAAAGACGAAAACTTTTATTGGCGGGGCATTCATCACATACCGAAGAGGTGGGAAAAATGTGTAGAAAGCGAGGGAAATTACTTTGAATAAAGTACTTTTGACCATTTTCATATACTAGAAGGGTAATTTTTGCAAAAAATTCCGGTTTCATACTTCTAGACCTGGTATCTAGTATGATGCCCTGAACAATTGTCCGGATGTATGCATGTGTGTGTGTGTGTGTGTGTGTGTGTGTGTGTGTGTGTGTCACGCTTTTTTGTTATCTCCATATCTCAAGAACGTGGATATAGAAATTGATGAAATTTGGCACAGATATTACAGCCTATAAAACCTTGATTCTGTCAGAAGGGTTTAACAAAATATTTGATATGACAAGATTTATGGACTTTCATAATTTTAGTGAAATTGAATTTTTTACTATAACTTCTTGAATAATAAAAATTCACTGTTTATGTAAACAAAATAAATGTTCCTTGCGTCGAATCGAATCTATTGACCTATGTGATTAATACATTTCATTAAAAAATAAGAAAGCTATTGTTAAATGTATTTTTCAAATATAATTTTTTGACTATAAGTTCTCAAATAATTAAAATTCAAAGCTGATGTAAGGAAATTAAATGTTCCTTAGGTCGAAACGAGTGGATTGATATATACGATTAATACATTCAATTGAAAATGAAGGAATTTCTGGTTATTTCTAATTTTTAATAAATAAAATAAATATTTAAATATTTCTGAAAATCTTTAATGCTTCATCTATGAGGAAGCAAATTCATTTGCAACTTCATCATAATGAGGAAGCATAGTGCTCATAAAATGAGCATAAAAAAATATATAAATATAGTTAAATGGAACACCTGAGATCGAATTCACAGATAGTTTTTATTGTGTCTTAATCAGCCTTTATTTTCCAAGTAATTTTAATCTGCGAAACTTTGAAGTAAGGTCAGGTCAGTGTTCCCAATATTATTTTTATTGTTTATTAAAAATAATGACATTTCAACTAATAAAAATAAGATTTTTAAACATTTTAAACCGCTCGTGAATATCAACCAATCAGATACGGCGTGCGACGCTTGCGCAGTTGAGTAAAAGGGGTCAGTTTAGGATGGCCAAGAGAGGGGGAAGTTATTGATAAATATCAATACTATCGATACTTTTTCCAAAATTATCGATATTAATCGATACGCGATTTGGTCGATATTTCCCATCACTAATCCGGACAAATGTTCAGGGCATCATACTAGATATATTCCATTTGAAATCTTTCGAAAAAAATATGTTTTTAAAAAATAGATTTTGTCACCACTACAAAGCTTCGTCTGAGGAAGCAAAACTCGCAAAATATCGATATATACCGTTAAGAGAAAAATATATCGATTATCGTTGATACGATGGATAATCGAGATATATCGATAAATATCGATACATATTGATTTTTTATTAAACGAGTTTTTATTTTAAAAAATGATAAGATACCTTTTGACGATCTATTTTCGGATCCCTTGTCTAATTACCTCAGCGGGACGCTTCAGCCTAAGCCAGGGTTAGGTTTTAGAGATAATTAAAACAGATCAATTACTTTAATTAACAAAACTATAAAAGTGTTTATTTACCTATCATTTACATATCTAAGTGAAACGCGTGTGTGTGTGTGTGTGTGTGTCGGTTGATTGTGTTGCGGTTCTTGATATTTGATACGCGGTATCTACGGTATTCTGAAATGTTTGGCGGTACGATATTCGGGAATGATTAGCGGTACGGTAATCAGAAACGGTTAGCGGTTAAACGGTGTGTGTCAACTAAATATCGTAAAGCAATAAAACTTTGTGAACAAACTAGACACACAGGTGATTTTTAGTGGTATACATTTTTCGACGTTATCCGTCTTCCCCTCAATGGTAGGTACGGTAAGCAGAGAGAGAGATTGACAGTTAAGAGGATAAAGTAAGATTCGGTTGTGTATATCCCTAGTTCATTTATAGATAATATTTATAGAACCACCTATAAAATATTATTTATGTCGGCTTAATTTGTCACTCACAGTTGCATCTGTCGAGTGTAAATTAATTCCCTTATTTTATAATTCAATTTGACAGAAAAGAGAAGTTAGAGTTTCGGTGAAATAGTATTTTACAGAACGAAAAAATAATTATTCTCGGTTGATAAATCTTAATAATAGAAGCTCCTATTTATTAATATTCATTTTAGATTTTTACAATCATAGAAGAACCTACAGATTGTAAAAATCGTACACCTTTGAATTTATTAAGACGAGAAAACTATCGATAGGTAAAGCGCATGAGTTTTCACCGGGCGAGAGCTCACCGATCTGCTCGGTGGGACTCGCCTAGCTGAACTGACGATCGAACGTCGTGCGGGTGGTTTTAAGTGATAAGCCTGCAACGGCTAACGCTCGGAGTAGTGGGCGCAGGAGTTTTTGTAAATTATGAGAGGAACAAACGACTTTATTATTTTTGTTGTTAAAATTCAGATCTGTTTTAATCTTTTTTGAAACCTGACCCTTCCTAGCCTGCAGCGCCCGCTGAGACGATTGGTAAAGGGGGGTAAAAACAGATCTTAGTTTTTGCTCCAGTATTTGTGGTTTCATTTAATTTGGTAGCTCGCGGAATACTCTGTATAGTAAGTGTGCCACCCTTTGGCAGCAGACAACACATAGCAGAAAATTATAAGAGTGAGAGAGTGAATCTGTCTTTCACTCTTAAGATTTTCTAATTTGCGTTTTCTGTTGCCATGGAACAGAATCCTCAAAACGTAAATTCTATGTATTTTATCTGATTAGGTAGAATATTCTTATCCTGCCTTGGTATCTGAAGCTCCAAATGAATGTCCGCTGAATTGGAAATATTTACCAACCTTAGCTCTACCAGACGGATCTCACAATTATGATGAAGATACAGTTTTTTTTCACCTACCAAGCCTCACTGATACAAAATCTACAGTATATGGAGTTTCATGTTTCAAACAAATGTCTGTTAAGGTACAAATTTAATTACTTCTTTACCTTATCGTTTTTATCACTTCTTCCATTAAATCATTATTTGCTTTTATTTTCATTTGCATATGGATAATTCTCCAGAATCAGGGCATTTTCATCTTTCGGATCGTTAGTAACTAAACCAAAAGGTGTTTCTTTATGAAACTTGTAAACTTCCACATTTCAATGCAATCTAATATCTCCATAACAAAAATATTCCTTTTATAATTTGTAATTGACAATTGGAAAGTTTTGTTCAAAAACCATCTTTGTGAATAGGATTTCTATTCAACTGATGTATTTTTATAGAAAATCGAGGGCCCATTCACTTTCAAATCAGTCGCTTTTAACCCCTGAAATCAAAGAAGAATCCAGAGTAATAAAGAACAGAAAATGTGAAGTTTTAAAGAATCAAAAAAATGTACTTATCACTTTAATCTAAAAGGAATCAATGAAATCTGGATTTCAATTCAGGCTAAAAAGATATCGTTTAATTAACTCACTTTATACAGGGAATCTGTATGTTTAAGAAGCGAATCAGAGAATTTAAGAAGGGAGGCCGAAAAAGTCAGAGCGGAATCAAGTGGAGTAAAATGGAATCGAGGTTCTAACAGAAGATTCGGTTGTGAATTTTGTGAATTCCGTGCGCGGAAATGTTGCGCAGAGCAGTCCGTTTTGGCGGTTGCAATCAGTGTAGTTTTCATGAAATCTGAGAATCAACAAAATGCAATTAAAGTGGAATCTTTTGCATTTAGCAGGAAGTCAGTGGGAATTAACGGGAGTGAGTAGTTGTTAAGCGTTGAGGATTAAAATCGCAAAGCAAAATACGGAATCTGGTTAAACTTAGATATTATTAAATTGAAATCAATTGAAACCATTTTTCAAGATTCTTCTGAATTCAGAGTGAATAATCCCTTGTATGATAACCATGATTTTAGCAATTAAGTTATTCAAACTTTTTTACCTTAAGGGCATGCTCTGCCCTTGGTTTATGAAAAATTTTTTTCGAAGTCACGGCCAAACGAAATGATATATCGCTTTCAAACTTTGGGATATGGGAAATGAGATACTAAATTGCGTTCTAAAATTTAATTTGAGTAGTAATTTTGAAAAAAAAGCTAAGTCTGTAAGGTAGGGATCGGATTTTTTTTCAAAATTACTACTCAAATTAAATTTTAGAAGGCAATTTATTGTCTCATTTCCCATATTCCAAAGTTTGAAAGCGATATATCATTTCGTTTGACCGTGGTGACTTAGAAAAAAAAATTTTCACAAACCACGGGCAGAGCATGCCCTTAAATAATGGGTCATTTTTGCTGAAACTTTGAACACTGACGAAGATAAAACCGTACGTCTGCCGGCTATTATTTTATTTTATTTTTTTTTTGAAAAATTGAAGGAACAATTTCTGTATTGTCGAAGTCGTAATTTTTTTAAAAACAATTATAGGAAAGTTATGTAGGGATTGGACAGAAGAGTAAACCTTACGGTATTAAAATACTACGAAAAATTTTAATCTTTAAATTTCTTAGGATTTGAGGGTTTATAATCAATAAACTACAGTTTTCAGATGAGAGATAATTAAAAGTACATATTAAGAAAATGGTAATACAACACACATACATATAATCATAGAATACAAAACCAGACAAGGAATAAATAAATGCTGGTACAGCAGTTCTCTACTTTAACACCCCCATTAGAACAAGTACCAAACTGAACAAAAAAAACTCTATGAAATAAGTCCCATTTTCTTTAAACAAGCCCTTTGTTTGCAACTTGGTAGTGGTTTAGTAAATACATCAGCTACCATTTGATTCGTTGGCACATAAACAAGTTTGATTTTCTTTTCTTCAACTTTCTGTCTTACAAAGTGGTGTCTCAAATCGATGTGCTTAGTTCTAGCACTGTATCCAGTTCCAGAACCCAGGTTGATAGCGCTTTTATTGTCGCAGTGAATAATGAAAGGTGTTTGAATGAAAATCAATCCAATTTCACTAGCGAGTTGTTGCAACCATATGGCCTCTTGAGTAGCTGCAGAGAGTGCCACATATTCTGCTTCTGTTTTCGATAGAGCTACAGTGCTTTGCTTTTTGCTATTCCATGATATAGCGTCTCCTTGAAGCATAAAGACGTAGCCTGTTACCGATCGCCTGTCATCAATGTTATTTGCCCAATCCGCATCTGAATATCCTGTCAATTTCAACTATCCATCCCGTGAAAATTCAAGTTTGACATCAACCGTACCTTTCATGTACCGTAAAATCCGCTTTGCCGCAATCCAGTGAGCCTTTCCAGGGTTTTGATTAAACATGCTAACTACACCAACAGCATGTGACAAATCTGGTCTAGTTCCTTGACACGCGTACATGATGCTTCCAACCAATTGTTGATAAGGTATCGTCTCCATTTCAAAGTATTCTTCTTTAGTTTTCGGACTCATGTCTTTATTTAGTTTTTGATTCGGGTCGAGTGGAGTGATAACAGAGTTGCAGTTGCATTTTAAATCTCTTCAAGATTTCCTTAATGCAGCTACTTTTATTAATCCATATCTTTCGATCTTTTCGATTCCGAGTAATACGCATTCCCAAGCAATGACTCACCGGACCCAAGTATTTCATCTTAAAAGATTTCATCAAATGCTTTTTAACTGAAGTTTTAAGTTTATTATCATTTTAGAAAAGCATCAAATCATTCACGTATGCGGCAAGAATTAATAGTTTTTACCTTCGATTTTATAGTACACACATTGATCAATCTCTGATCTTTTTAAATCTATGCTTTTTAAAGCAGAATCAAGTTTTTTATTTCAGGCTCGACTACTTCGTTTAAGACCATAGATTGCCTTGTTAAAATGACATACCCTAGATTCCTCGCCCATGAAAGCGAATCCCTTAGGCTGCTTCATGTAGATATCCTCTTTGACTTCACTATGAAGAAAGGCAGTTACTGCATCCATATGATTGACATCAAGATCCAGTTTGGCTGCAGTTGCCAGTAAAAAACGTATTGTGCTATGACGCACAACAGGTGAGTAGATTTCTTCATAATCTACTCCCTTTTTTTGAACATATCCCTGTAACAAACTTGAATTTATTATTATCACATTGCGTGTGCAGTGTTCACGACTGCAAAATAAGGGACCGAAGAAATTAATTTGAATTTAAATTAAAAAGCAATACGTAAAAAGAAAGATAATAATTGAGAAATGAAAAGCGAATATCATGAAATTTATCGTTTGGCTGGCTAGGTGTGAGAGATAAATATACACAATTTAAATAATAACGAAATATTATTATTTGACAAAGATGATAGTATGAAAAACAATAACAGGATAAACAACAAAAGATATTGTCAAGCGCTGACCGCTCGGCAACAATACGAGGCGACCACAATAACGAGGTAAAACAAACTCGCGAAAGCCATCTGTTCGAAAATTCAAATTATCCGTTTTAAATCAAATAAGATCGGAAATATAAAATCATGAGATAAATAATATATACTCGAGTCACATAAAATAGCATTCAATCAATCAATATGTTAATAAACATGATGCATAAATAATTAATCAATAAATATACGATTCGTGGGCCATAAAAGATCACGCAATGCACACAAAACGAAGTAATCGATTCAATAGGAACCGATTATGTAACATTCTAAAATTTCTCAATTAACATACATAATCAAACAAAAAATCGTGATAATCAGCGCATAAGTATAGTAAGATAAGAATGCTCTCAATGGCCAACATAGAGCAAATAACGGCTCACACAGACATCTGGCAAATAAAATTCATCTGACAAGTGAGCTTCCCAAAAATAGACTCCTCAGAGAGGGACTTACATACTTTAGAAAGCGATGATACAGGTGGACAAGAAGGATCCATACCAATGATGAGAGTCAAGAGTTGGAATGGGACCTCGCATCAAATTTCCACATCAATCGAATGTCGACTTCCCAGATTTGGAAAAGAAGATAATTAAAATTCGCCACGCTACAACAATCAAAATTCACACATTTGCACTTAATCACCGCTATCACCTTTTAATCGCACGTTAAACTTGGAAATCAAACAAAGTATGAAATATTCACCTGAATGCTCAATAATTGTGGCTTCTAACGCAGCGAATTAAAAATGATGTTAAGCCCGTAAGAGGGAAAATCGCTCTCAAAGACTGCTCTCTGATCGCTAGCCGTTACCACGAAATGTCCCACTCTTCCAGGAATTAGCGAGAAAGGTGATAGGCTGATTAGTACACGTCATTCATCCCATCCTTACTTATATAAAATTGCGTGAAATACAATTCTACCGCCTCATCCCTTAATCACAAGACGTGCCTTGTACCTTTCGATATTTCCTTTTTCACCGCGTTTAATTTTGAAGAACCATTTGCTATTCAAAGCCTTTCTATCTTCAAGTAAGTCTTCCAGCGTCCAGGTTGAATTCTCCATAAGTGAATCAAACTCTTCTTTCATAGCCTTCTTTCAATGATCTGCGTAGGGTCCTTCAAGAGCTTCTCCAACAGTAACTAGATCAGCTGATTCAACAATTGACGAATACAATAGAAAATCATCCATGTTTTTAGGTTTAGAAACTCTGCTCGAACGTCTTAGTGGAGGTTCTGGTGATTCACCTCTTTTTGTCAAATCCTGAGTTGAATTAACCTTCTCACTTGTATTAGCGATAGTTGTATCTTCGTGGGATATTTCCTCTTCTTTCAAATTTACATCATCGCTATTGGCGTTAGATAGACTGAGCGATTGATAAATAATCAGACAATTCTTCAGTGGAACTTGTCTCGCTGTCTTCATGTTGCGAAAAATTTCCATTGGAATTTTTACCATTTTAAGTGTTCTATAATAGTTATATGTACACCTAACGGAAACTCATTTTCAATAAAGTCGAAATCTCTTCTCTTTACCTCAGTTTGAGATTCTAAATTGAAAAGTCGGTTTGCTTTGGAATCTTCATAGTACCCCAGCATTATGCAGTTGTCTGATTTTGAGTCCCATTTCTTGCGTTTCTGTTTCGGCGGGACATGTGCCAAAGCTTGGCATCCAAATACGTGTAAATGGCTCAAATCAACTTTATCTCCTGTCCAACATTCTTCCGGAGTCTTTTCAAAAAGACCTGTTGTTGGTGATCGATTTATAAAATAAGTGGCAGTTAAACAAGCTTCTGCCCAGAATTGTTTTGGCATGTTTGCATCTAAGAGCATACTCCCGGCTTTTTGAACAATAGTTCTATTCATTCTTTCTGCAAGCCCATTTTGTTCCGGAGTATATGCTACTTTAGTTTGGTATCTGATGCCAGATTGTTTTAATATATTAAGAAGACTTATGTTAAAATATTCGGTGCCATTGTCTGATCTGAGAATCTTAATTTGTTTTCCAGTCTGCTTCTCTACTAGAGCTTGAAATTCTTTAAATGTCTGTGTAACTTGGTCCTTTTTTGCTATAAAGTAAACATATACCTTCCTTGTATAATCGGCAATGAAGATAAGCATACAACGAGATCCCCCAATTGACGTCGTTTCCATTGGTCCACAAAGGTCTTAATGAACTATCTCTATAATTTCTTGGACACGTTTACCTTTGTGTTTAAAGGGAAGTCGTTTCTGTTTACCCTTAACACAAGTTACACATACCTTTTTGTCAATGTCTTTAAAATCTGTGCCACTTGCTGCTCCATCTCTGATTAGCTGCATGTTATTCTTGTTCATATGGCCTAAACGCCGATGCTATAGATCACTTTTACACCCAATTTTAATTTGATATGACTTAATCTCTGGTCTATCTAGACGATAAACATCATTTACAATAGAAGCAGTGGCAACAATTTAACCTTCTACAGTCTGTTCAACAAGAGCGTGTGGTCTGTATTTTTAAAACTATTGGAGATTTTTGAACGTTTTTTTTAAAATTAAAGTACGTTCAAAGAACTAATACGCGTTTATGATACCGCTTCAATATCGCTCGAACCGTCCGAGAGAACGCACGCGAACCAAAATGAGTTTTATTTACGCTAAACGTTTTGAAGCCGTCTTCTTGTGTTCCTATCCAAAAGGACCAAAAATGTCCGTCGCAGCGGCTGCTAAATACTTAAAAAAGTCACAGTCGTTCATTATGAAGTGGGTTGAGCGGTATAAAGTCAGTGGAACTGTCGACGATCTTCCTGAAAGAGGAAAAATGCGTGCAACAACCAGCAAAGAGGACAAAGCGATCGTGCAGCTATTCAAGCGTACCCCCACTCTCGGTTTGCGAGATGCCAAGGCTATACTAGCCAAAAAGGGAGTACACAGTATCAACACCATGCGACAGCGATTGGCCGAATCGAAGATTCAGTACCGTAGCACGAGGCAAAAACCCCTACTCTCAGAAACCTATAGCGAAAAACGGAAGGCATGGGCTGCTGAAAATCTCGACCGGGACTGGTCGAACGTTATTTTTTCTGACGAAGCGTCGTTCTGGGCATGATTTCCCATTAAGTATTCCTGGTCTACGGCTGGCAGTAGCGCGGTTTTGGATGTTTAGAGCTCTTCACCGAGAACCTCAACGCTCAGAAAATGTTGCAGATATACGAACGTGGTTTTCTAAGGACTGCTAAAAAGATGTTTGGAGCCCATAATGCCGATTGGATCTTGCAAGAGCATAACGACCCAAAACATCGAAGTCGTCTCTGCAGCGCTTGGAAAGAGGAAAATGACATCACGACCTTGGACTGGCCATCACAATCCCCAGATGCAAATCCAATCGAAAACATCTGGAGTATCTTGAAGAGGAAACTTGCCGGAAAACGTGTATTCACCCTAAAACAGCTGTCACAAAGAATTAAAAAGTTATGGCTAGATTTACCAACGAACTATGCCGAAAAATTAGTTGAAAGTATGCCAAGAAGGTGCCAGGCCATTCTGGACAACGATGGAGACTAGACTATTTACTAAGTGATTGCGTATTAGTACTTTGAAAGTACTTTAATTTTTAAAAAAATCGTTCAAATATCTCTATTAGTTTTAAAAATACAGACTACACGCTCTTGTTGAACAGACTGTAAATCTATGATTTCACATCCTTCAGCATCAAAAATTAATTTATGTCCTTTCTTTGCTATTTGACTTACGGAGAGGAGGTTCGCTGCTATATCTGGAACGTGTAAGGCTTCTTGTACCTGAATTGTATTTGTGCTATTTTTGGTAGAAACATTTAGCAAAACATTTCCTACACCTGCTACCGGAAGACGATCATCATTTGCAACTATAATTTCATCCTTGTTGCTAAATAAGTTGAATTTACTCAACCATTCTTTGTTACCAGTTATGTGGGCTGAGACACCAGAGTTCACATACCATTCAGAGGACTTTAAGTTGCCTGCAAATAAAACTGTAAGAAAAGCTTTATTAGCTGTTTTCTTGTTTTTCATACCTTCGTTTTTGTCGCCTTTCTCCTCTTAGTTGTATGTTTTCTTTTTATATTTACAGTCATGTGCTTTATGTCCATAAGAATTGCAATCAAAACATCTTGGACCACGACTATTCTGAAATTCGGGATTTCTACTAAAAAACACAGAATCATTCTCAAATTTGTAGATCTTTTAAAGACCAATAATTATGTTCTTATAATTTTCTCTGTATCACTTGTTATTTGAATAAAAATTTGAATTTTCGATTTTTCAAGAAAATTCAAAAAATTGTTACGTCAGTCCTGTAGGGCGTTCAAAATAGCATATTTCGATACAAGAGGCCAAACGAGCGTTTTGATAACTGCGAGTGTAAAGCCGCCGCGTGAACCTTATACTTTCTTAAAAGTATAAGCTTTCGAATAAGACCAAATAGAGTTCACGCGGCTCCTTCACATGAGCAGTTACCAAATCGCCCATTTAGACCTCTCGTATCGAACAATATTTTTCTTTACAAATTCATGAAAAACCCTCGTTTGTCCACCGTTTACACACATCAAACCAACCGAACCCAACTTAAGGGGCTATACCAGTGTGAGCGCTGAAAATTTGGGTGATTTTCGGGAATTTTTTTAAAGAAAACTACTTGATAAAATATTTTACAAATTTGAGAGCATATCAAGGTATATATCAACTACATCTCCCATTTTTTTTGTCGAAAAATATTCAAAATTGAGCGATTTATGCGCTGTCTTCGGAGGCAAAAAAAAAAGTTCCCCCACTGCTGCCACGATTCCGGCCGAATGGGTAGCTGAAAAAAAAAATATGTCGTTAAACTATAAGACATTTGCTATACAATGAACTAGGATATTTGAAAAATATGAAAAATTGAGAAAATGGCGTCGATTTGAAAAAAAAGTTGTGTTTTTTGGTCAAAAATAGGGTCGTTTTTTGAATGTAAAATCGTCAATTTTCATCCGATCTAAAAAAATCCTAGTTCATTGTAGAGAAAATCTATTCAAGAGTACTCAGTTCAAATTTGAAGTCAATTGGATGATTGGTCTTTGAGTTATCATGGCAGCAAATTTGAAAAATGTCATTTCGAGAAAAACGCGTTTAAAGATTGAACTAACGATTTTTGCAAGATAAAATTATATTTACCATGAAAACTGTTAATCTGCTATTCCTGGCCCATATAATGGACCCTCTTTCTCCTCGAAAAATGCCTGCTGAGAGGATAAAGCTTGTCTTCGAGCTGTTCTTCCCTCTTTTGAAGATGCTTCATGACGCAGCTCCGCTAGCTTGATTAATTAATTAATTCGACCGGTTGCTATCTACAAGGCTGCCATTCAAAAAGTATGAGAGATACGACCTTGAAATTTTCACAGAATATTCTTAAAAGTATAAGCTTTCGAATAAGACCAAAAAAAATCGATTTTTTGAAACCGTCACATTGGTATAGCCCCTTAACCCAAAACATTGTTCACATAGTAACCGTTTACGACGCTAGATGACATCGCAACCGGTGAGCAAAATTTTTTGGTAACCGTGGAGACCACTTTGCTAACCGGTGACAGCGTTTTGCTCATCGATGTTGTGGATTTTGCTCACTGCTTTTGAGGACAGTGTGGAAGCAGCCATTTTGCATGTCTGTAAACAGTGGACAAACGAGGGTTTTGCATGCATGTGTAAAGAAAAGATATGTTTTTCATCGTTTGACTCTTTTTCATATCGTACGTTATTTGGCTTTAAACTAAATTTTTTTTTTTTTAATTTCAAAATGCTCTAACTTTTAGAATTTTCATCAAAAATTGCTGGCCAACGAATTCGGCCTTTATTTTAGGATACTAAAAGAGTATACTGAAAGCCAATCCAATCGGTCAGTTCCTTCGAAAGTTATCGTGAACGAAAAATAAAAATCTACACACACACACACAGCCATACAGGCAAATTAGTAAAACTATGTTTTTCGGGTTCTGGGGGTCACAAAACGTGGACATTTGACAAAAAATGGGAGGGTGAAATTTTACACTAATATAATACATTCTCTGATGAAAATGTAAAAAATGTCATGGTTATTAAAAAATTTTTTTCTAACAATTAAGTACACTTATCGCTTGATACGCGGCCACTCTCCGGGGTAGGCGGCCTCAAATCGAACAAAATTAAAATGGAACGAGCGAGGACTTTTATGTCAATACTCAGGACTTCGAGGTCACTTCGAGCGCCGGCACGTGGCCGGCACTTCAATGGGGACGCAGAATCAGCCAAGCGTGAAAGCGGCCGTGAATGGAATGGCCGTGTATCAAGCGATGAGTGTATTTATAATAATTTCGCAAATAACAGTAGATCTTGCTATATTTTTGATTAACATTTTGAAATTGTAGTACAAAAGTGTTTGCAATAAAAAATATCTTTAAGATAAAATTAAATAACTTTGAATTTTTATTCTTAAGAATGGCGAAATTTCATATTATAATCTATCAAAATCACATATTTTTTAGATATGAAAAACACTCGTACCCTCATCGTTTCTAAACCGGTTAAAAATGGATTTTAATAGATTAAATTTTTTTATAAGTATATTCTTAAATTTTATTAGATAATTTTTCGACATTAGAGTTGGCAAATTTATTAATTTTTTTGATAAAATAGATGTGTAGGAAGTAACATTCAACCACGATTTGAGAGCACTGCGTAGAATGTAAAAAGTTTTGCTGCATCAACAAGTCCGAAGAAAACTTTATAGAACAGTGCATAATTTTCCTTTTTTAAGGTTAAATGCAATTGCATCCCTGTAATATAGTGGGGTTCCGTCGGGCGCCGTTGAGGGAGGAAAATAAAATCTTCTGCCGTCAATATAAAATCCATGGAGTATAGACATAAGGAGACCAAACTGTAATGCATGTACTTCACAAAAAACGTGCACTTTTCTGTTGCCAGAAGTTCGTACACATACATGTCAAAATCACACTTACATATAGTACAGAACTTACCGAGTGCAGCGTGCCATTCGCACTTTAAAAAAAATATGGCTGCCATTAATGTTTTTGTTTTGACAGGCCACTTCAAACTGCGATTTTTAAACTAATATGGATGAGGTAAGTAATATATTTACAATTAAGAATATATTGGACTGTGTTCATAAATATTCTGCGTGTGACAGGTTTGAGGTTTCCTCCTGCGGTTATACGTGTGTAATGTCAGCTGGTAATGTTTACAACGGCAGCCATATTTTTTTAAAAGTGCGAATGACACGCCTCACTCGGGAAGTTCTGTACTATATGTACGTGTGACTTTGTACATGTGCATGTGTGAACTTCTGGCAACAGAAAAGTGCGTGTTTTTGAATGCACTAGTTTGGTCTTCTTATGTCTATTCTCCATGATAAAATCAGTGGGAAATACCAAAAAATTGCCAAAAACATGAAATATCGAGTAACTATAGCAAGTAAGCTAGAGAGAGGGAACAGTGTTGCCAAATCCCGATACGGTTACGGTTATCCATTTGACACTTACTAAAATTTCAATGTATTTTATTAGATTATTTATTAAAGTACGTGGTGAATAAATTTGATTTTTTTTTCAAAAATTTGTACTTTGAAGTAGCAAAAATACTGACATTTTTTTAAATTCTCTACCAGAGCATTTAGTTACTAAAAATGAAAATTTGGAGAGTGCCTATGCATTCCTCATGGATTACATGTTAAAGTAGTCAATTTTGAGATTAATTATCTCCGCATCGGTAAGGTCAAAAAATTTGAAATTAATTTAGAATATAAATCATCATTCTATTATATTTAAATATAGCTCCTTTTTAAAAAAATTCTACCAGAGATCGATTTTTTTACATACAACCTTAATTTGCCTGAGAAACTTCAAAAATAATAAACAATTTTATGAATATTGTTAACCCCCAAAATTGACTATGCTTATTATTAATTTTTTCGTAAAAAGAGATCCAAAAAAAAATTCAATGAAAACAAATGCACACACGAACAAAACTGTTATGTATGTGACAACCACAGAAATAGTAAAATATGGTACAACTACAATTTATGGTTTCCACTACCACGATTGTGGCTGCCACAACCACAACTATTATGTGACAACAACCACAGCTATCTGGCAACTATTATTAAATAGTTGCCACAACTATTTCATAATAGATTCCACATAGATGTGGTTGTTGTCACATAATATTTGTGGTTGTGGCAACCATAATCGTGGTAGTGGAAACCATAAATTGTAGTTGTACCGTATTTTACTATTTCTGTGGTTGTCACATCCATACAGTTTTTTCCGTGCAGAAGATTTTTACTTTATTTTTACAAATAAAATTTGGAAACTATATTTAATAATACTTACGTAATATCGTTGTAGATACGATTTACATCGTATGTAAAACCATCGAAGGATAAACTATTAAATAGTGGTCCGCGGCGTAGTCCATTGTTTCCTTTCATTTTCGTTCTTTGTTTCTGTTACCCCTGCAGACGATTAAATGATAGCTGACTATCTCAAAAGAGCTCCCAACCCGGGCTCCGTACTCTACTGCGCATGCGTAGCGATCGACATCTGATTGTTTACTATTCACGCGCAGTTTAAAATTGTCTTGCAGTTTAAATTGCGCGCGAATAGCAACCAATCAGATACCGAACTCGATACATGCGTAGTAGAGTTCGCATTCCGCGTTGAGAACACTGGTCGAAGAGTGCGACGTTTGTAACTTTGATATTCACGAACTTTTCGACGCAGTATAGCATTCGACAACACTGTAACTTTGCACGCAACGGTTTTTAGGGGTGTTGGGATACTTTGTCTCACTCACCTTTCGAACGCGGTGTTGTTTAGACGTCGCTTTGTTTTTTAATTCAATATGGATAACGGTAAATCCGGTTTGCGCATTTTCAGTGATAATGTTTGGGACGGCTTTCAATATTTAAAGCACAGTCAAGCAGGAGACGCAACGTAAGTACTTTTTTGCATTCAGCTTATAGATATTAAATATTGTCTATTGGGCAAACAGCTATAAATTACTTTTGCTAATTACATTGATAAAAATGTAAGTACACTGAAACTTAGATATCTGTCCTTCTAAGAAGTTGGGTCGCTCCCAAACTTAGATGAGGGGAGGTGAGGAGTCGAAAGACAGGCGCCGCGAGCTCGTCAGTACCGTAGCCACAAAGTGCGCAGTACTTACCTGCACGCTCCCTTGATATGTGTCCGCTGACGAACCAAACTGGGACTCATGTCTAGGTTTCAGTGTAATTATCATATAAATGTTTCGAAAATCTTCTTTTTTAAGACTATTAAACACAAGCTCAGTCTAAAAAATGTAATTTCTTTTTAATGAATAAATACTATAATTAAATATTTTTTAGTTGCTAAGTGGTACTCCTTCTTTCATTAGAAGTGAACTTCATTAAAAAAACATTGTCTGATTTTGACAGTTTTCGCACAAAATTATGAAAACGGATAAATTTTTTAATTTTAATTCTATTTTAATTACCATTTTCATTTTTTCACGTGGGTTATCATACACCCGAAGTTGTACTCTAAAGTTTAATAAAAAGTGTAGATAATAAAGTATACAGTAAATTGCATTTCTTTCTTATTTTTTTTTTTCTAAAATTGTGGTGTATCATTATTGAAATAGTTCTTTTAACATTTGGTCATTTATAACTATTGCAGCTATTATGTATGCAAATACATGAAGAGTGGTAGATGTCCGGGTCGAGGAGTATTAAAAAACGGCGTTTTTTCGCTTAACAACCCCCACACGCGTACACCTAACTTCCAGAAACTAAAAGAAAAAGCATTTAAAAAGGATTTATATCGTGCTGTGACCAGTAGCACTCAAAGTTACAGGAAGTGTTATGCGACACAGTTCGTTCTTCGTTAGTATTGCTTTACATTAATTGCTACGTAATCCATAAAAATTTCGTTAACCATATTCCATAAACCTATTCGTTCGCCCAAAGAATTATTTACCTGGGCGACAGAAGTTCTACCAAACATAACGTGTCGTTATTCCACGAATGCTGAATACGAAGAAGAAGAAAAACGGTTATCAGCACGCTTTCAAAAAGCTTCAACGATAAAGGGGACCATTGTATGATTCCAGTTTTCCTTAAAGAGTTGGAAGCAAAGCAGTTTTCATTCTTTGAAAAAAAAATATTGTAAAAATTAGTAAATAAGGAATGTAAAAATTTTAAGACCACGTATCGAAATCTTAATAAATAGATAATTTAAATTTTCAGCAGTGATGTTTTTCATTTATTTCTTTTTATTTATTTATTTCTTCAATTCTTAATAAAGTCATCTTAGCTAATAAATAAGATTATTTAATTCAAAATATATAATAATCATTTATATTTCAGAGAAAAACGATATGAGACAAGAAAATGGGCCGTGCAATGTGACCCGCGCGCCGGTGTGACGTACCGCGCTAGATAAATTAAATTTTGTCGGACAGTACTAATTATTTGTCCATCGTTTAAATATTGTTTTCGAAAGAAAATTTAACGTAGAATACGATAAAAATACTAAAAAACTTGATTAATGGTTGGGGCAATTGTTAAAAATCGATTAAAAAATTTCAATTGTTTATAACAATTTGAATTTGTTAATATGTTTTCTTTGAAGCATTTTTTTTATTAAAGCTCGTTCTTTTACCTTTAAAATGAAAAAAAATAAATAAAGTCTCTAGCTCAAATAGAAACGGAGTTATGAATTTTTAAAAAATAGTCTTCAAGCCAAAAATCACCAAATTCTCAAATTTTCAATCCTTCCTTTTTTCGAAAAAAAAAAAAATCTTCGAATACGTATCTTTTCTTTTTCGATAAAGAACCCGTACGAAAAGTTTTAGCTGAATCAAAAATGTGTCGGTCATTTTTCGTCCAAATCTGTTCGGTTTGTAAAAGAACGTCCCATATGTCACATTATGACTATTTCGTCAAAATTCGGGTTTTTGTTAATGTTATTAACAATCAATGTTTTGAGCACGATAAAATTGAAAAAATTTTTTCTGAAAAACAAATTTGTATAATTTGATGAAATTCAACACACTTAAGTAGTAATGGTTAGACCATATAATAAGTATTTAATTGAGGTGAAAGCATTTCTAAAAACTGATCTTTTCTGCATTAAAATCAATAATTTGCTTCATTAAATTACTAACCCCCCCAAAAAATACATTTCATGTAAAAAAGGCTGCCGGGTTCCTCCCAAAAAACCCCTCCTTACAAAAATTTTTTTTTAACAAAAATTACCTTTTTGTCACAACAAAAAGCATTGATAAGCACCGTGTTTGTCGGTTTATTTCACTAAATATAGTAGGGGAGACCGGGGCAATTCGTGACAACGGGAATTTGAAATAAGTGTCACCTGAATCCATGTGGCAGGAAAAATCTGAAAAAATTAACGTAAGTGGCACTAGTGGCCACCTAGGTTGCTACGAAATTTGACACGCGCCTATGCTATGATACGTTTTTAGTGACCGTAAAAGTGTTTTCGTGTCGTACAAGTAAAATTTTGAGATCTTCGATTTTTTGTCTTCACCACGAATTCATCAGTTAGGAATACCGTGCCGTATGTAAAACTTGTTCTCCAGATTGTTATGAACATATGTGGAACACAAAATAAATGCACTTTTATCTTATATGGATGTTATTTAAATCGAAAAATGACAAATGACGCTGGGGTAATTCGTGACACCAGACGTGGTCAGACATTTTATGTTCTATCTAAAATCCATATGATAAAGAAGACAAAAAAATTTTTTTAACTAACTAGAGAGTTCAACCAGTAAAAAGCCATAGCTGATATATTTTTATTTACCAATAATAGTGTACTCAGGAAAAATTTGCAAACTCAAAATTTCACGATTTGTCCCGGTCTCCCCTAGCAACACGAATACTTACATTCAACCTCAATCCTAACATTCGCACACATGAGTACAAAAAGTACCCTCATTTAGCACAAAAGGGCCCACATTTAAACACACTGACGCCAGCGCATTAAATTGCATGAAAAGGTCTTTAAAAATGATATACATTTTTAAAATACTTGCTCATCAGAAGAGTACAATTTGTGATAATAATTTTCCCAAAAACTCGACAATCGCTCGTCGCATTGGTTTATTGTGACTTTCGTAATTGCATGTGACACTGGCGATAGTGGAACAGAAATATCGTCATTAGTTTACCAAACACAATTCACATTACATTATTCTTATGTGTTTATTTGAAGTAATTAGACGAAGAATGACCATTTTGAAATCACTTGGGTTGTTACTTTCAGTCAAATATTTTTATAATAAACATGAGAAATATTGTATAACAATGAAATGAATAATTGACTCATACAAAACATCCGGTTGTAGATGGAGAAGCTGAATTTTAAAGAATTTATATAATTTTTAAAGACCTTTTCACGAAATTTAATGCGTAGGGGTCAGTGTGCTTAAATGTGGGCACTTTTGTACTAAATGAGGGTACTTTTTGTATTGAGGTGTGCGAATGTAAGGAGTGAGGGTGAATGTAAGTATTCGTGTTGCTACTATATTTAGTGAAATAAACCGACAACACGGTGCATATCAATGCTATCCGGGACTTATATGTGGCACCGAAAGATGTATCCGGGTTTATCTGCTCTTATCCGGGGTATGTCCAGTACACAAATTGCATTCTTTTCGGGCCTATCCGGAAAACTTCGGGTTTTGCAACCGGGTTGTGTCCGGGAATGTTTGGGACGTATACGGGACGTGAAATATTTTTCCGGGTCTTTTGCGGGTCTAGCCGTGTCCCCCATATTTGTCCCGGACCTATCCGGGACAAATATGGGGCACCGAAAGATGTATCGGGGTTTATCTGGTCTTAGCGGTAGGTATACAATATACATTGGTCCATAGTTCCAGTTGGCCATAATCTCAATTGGCCACAAAATCACTAAAAGTTACCATAAGTTACTAAATTTTAGAAACACTGTTAAAGTAAAAACTAGAAGGAAGTTAGGTTGGCGCAAATGGCAGCGTTTTATTTGATTAGATTCGTTAAGATTTTTTCTAATGCACATTGCCATCTAGTATCCATCTACACAGGGGTTTTCGAATTTAGTGATTTTGTGGCCAATTGAGATTATGGCCAACTCGAACTATGGACCAATGTATACCTACCTTCTTAGCTGGGTCTGTCCGGTACACAAATTGCAGTCTATACGGGCCTATCCGGAAAACTTCCGGGTTTTGCAACCGGGTTGTGTCCGGGAATGTTTGGTACGTATACGGGACGTGCAATATTTTTCCGGGTCTAGTCGGGTCTCAGACGGCATGTATAATTTTGCTATCCGGACCTATCCGGGACTTACATGGGGCACCGAAAGATGTATCCGGATTTATCTGTTCTTATCCGGGGTCTGTCTGGTATACAAATTGTATTCTATCAGGGCCTAGATCCGGGTAGACACCCGTATAGAATTTCAAACTTGTCCCAGATAGGGCCCGGATAAGTCCGACGAAGAGCTTGGGATTTATGGCATTCGGATAGCCCCAGATGGGCACCCATATAGAATTTAAAACTTGTCCCAGATAGGGCCCGGATAAGCCCTAATTAATGGGCATTAAAGAACGGTCAAAATTGGGGTTTATGGCACCCGGGTAAACCCGGATATGCACCCGTATAGAATTTAAATCTTGTCCCAGATAGGACCCATATAAGCCCGACTGAGAACTTCGGATTTATGGCACCCGGATAGTCCCGGATGGGCACCCGTATAGAATTTAAAACTCGTCTCAGATAGGGCCTGGATAAGCCCGACTGAGTGGGTATTAAAGAACGGTCAAAATTGGGGTTTACGGCACCTGGGTAGACCCGGATAGGCACCCGTATGTAATTTAAATCTTGTCCCAGATAGGGCCCGGATAAGCCCGACTGAGAACTTGGGATTTATGGTACTCGCATAGCCCCGGATGGGCAGCCGTATAGAATTTAAAACTTGTCCTAGATAGGGTCCCGTATAAGCCCGACTGACTGGGCATTAAAGAACTTGGTCGAAATTGGGGTTTACGGTACCCGGGTAGACCCGGATAGGCACCCGTATGGAATTTAAATCTTGTCCAGATAGGGCCCAGATAAGCCCGACTGAGAACTTGGGGTTTACGACACCCGGATAGTCCCGGATCGGGACCCGTATAGAATTTAAAACTTGTCCCAGATAGGGCCCGGATAAGCCCATGGAGTTTGCCACTTAATGATTTCTTGGACCTGATTGGATCCAGATAGACCCGGATAGGGTCCACAAGTAAAACAATTCCGAATAATTCCCAGATAGAAAATAGGTGACCGGATAGATTCCGGATATACATACCCATCCGAATGTTCTATGCGGTTTCTACTAGGGCCTTATCAGGGTTCTATCGGATCCTATCTGGCATTTTAAGCAGGGATGTGCCTTTCTATGTTTCTTTTCTATATTCAGTGCTTTAATCTCGAAGTTCGATATTCGATTCTTTTCAATTCGAGATTTTTCATGTGTGTTTTTTTTTAATAGGATAGGTAAATTAGGGTGGCTTCCCATGGATCCGGAATGCGTTGCGTTTTTCTGCAAAACCATGAGAGTGAGAGAGACGCACTAATCCTACTATCTCTCTCACTCTCATGGTATTGCAGAAAAACGCAACGGATTCCGGATCCATGGGATGTCAGCCTTACATGAGGTTTTTGACGTAATTTACGTACGTATATTACATCCTAAGTTTTTTACAAAACGTAATATACGTTTTCAAGATATACATTTTCAAGATGGCGTCGACAAAACCTCGAGTGACGCGTCACTGCACAACCCTGCTCATAGGAGAGCAAAATCATATACTATGTACATTAGGGTGGCCCAAAAATGCATGGCAAAAAATTTTTTGATGCTACAGAGTCTCAATCCCCCCAATTCGTTTTTAAATCCGAAAAAAGAAATGACATATTTTTTTTTTTAATTTTGATTTTAACACGTGCCTATTTTGACTTGAATTTTCCCATATGTATATTGCATGGGGAAAAATCACTTTTTGGAGTTTTTGGAATAATTTTTCAGGGTTTAGGAAAATGTTATGGGAAAGTATAGAGGATTATTGAAGACTATCCAACAAAGAATTTCATGTACCACACATATGGGTTTGACACCCCTAACACACCCCCACCGTGCCTTGAAAACCACCCTTAAAACGAAAATTGTCAATTATTCATAAAATTGACCTTCTGATTCTTTCTTAAAAATTCTCGTTTTTTTTACATAAAAATTATTTGTACCAATCTAGTAGAATATTGATCAACATTAGTTAATTAACTTTTAATTATTTAAACAAATTCCATTTATTTAAATAGTTATTTTTTCGAAAATTCATTTTTGTAAATAAAAATTGATCAGTATTGGTTTAATGGAATATTTATTAACTTTTATTAATTATTTAAACAAATTGAATTTGTTTAAATAATTTTTTTTTCGAAAATTCTTTTTTTTTATTAATGATTATTACTATTTATTTAGTAAAATATTTATGAACATTGGTTAATTAATTTTTAATTGTTTAAACAAATTCCATTTGTTTAAAAAATATTTTTTTCCTAAAATTCAAAAATGTTCTTGCGTTATTATCGTTACGTGACATAAATTTATTTTCGAATATTTTCCAATTCTTGCCTCTACGTTCCTAAACGGAGAAGACAAGTATAAAATTTCACAAAGGTTGAATAATTTGTCATTATTTTTTTATAAGCCCCGAGGTATGGAAGATATGTCTCTTAGGTGAAATATTTTTCAAATACGTTTCAAAACGTATTCGACTCTTTCGAGTTTACCTGAGGACTTATAATAAACTTATTAAAAATCTTTCTATCAAAAATCTTTCCATCGTACTTTTTTGTAATTCGATGAAATCTAAGAAATAAATGCTATTATTAATATTTAAACAATGCAAAAATGTAATTAATAGAATAACAGACTGCCAGTCAAATTATATAAAACCTGATTTAATGCCTGGATAAGAAATTTGG
Organism: Synergus gifuensis; assembly: GCA_904066015.1. NCBI lineage: Eukaryota > Metazoa > Arthropoda > Insecta > Hymenoptera > Cynipidae > Synergus > Synergus gifuensis. Next base: position 80,439 of record CAJFCO010018137.1, on the reverse strand, counting down.
AAAAAAACATTTTTTAAACAAATTTTTGTTTAAACAATTTAAATTTAATTAACCAATGTTAATAAATATTCTACTAAATAAATATTAATAATCTTTAATAAAAAAAAAATTTTCGAAAAAAAAAATTATTTAAACAAATTCAATTGAAAAATAGTTAATCAATATTCCATTAAACCAATACTGATTAATTTTTATTTTATAATAAAAAATGAACAAATGGAATTTGTTTAAATAATTAAAAGTTACTTAGGGGGGGGGGGCAAGGTTTAAAAAAGAAAATTTTTTCGTTTTTTTTTTCATTTTTTTAAAATGAATGTATAACATGTCAAGAATATTGTACAGTAACATTCATACATGCCTTCCTTTGAAAAAAAGTCAACCCACCCCTGGTTACCATAAGATTCTAATGAAAACCAGGTTTTCAAGGGAAGGCATATATGAATGTTACTGTACTAAAATTTCAAGTCGATTGGAGCTGAATTACTGAAGTCATGAGCGTTTGAGCGATCTTTTATTTTGGCTCATTTTTCGTTCGCTGTGTTTTCGTGTATTTTGAGCAGTGTTTGTTTTAATTTATTATTATACTTGTCAAAATGAGGCGAAAACAGAGCAGAGAAGACCTTTTGAAAGAGAAGCCTTTCCCTCTATGGACCTTGCATCGATGATTCTGTATGAGTAGATACAATTTATCAAGTTATATTTTGAATTTTTATTGTGCGAAACTTTAAAGCGTTTTTCTTAAACTTGTCATTTTTGAAGTCGGTGGTGTACACGATAACTCAAAATCTACTCAACCGATTCTTATGAAATTTGGTACACACGTTCTATACTTATATCGCTATGCAACCTGGGAGATTTTTCTTTATAATTATTTTTTATTTTACAATAACAATTTAACCGATTTTTTTTAGCGAAAATCGCGTTTTTGACTTCAAAGTGCTACCGAAAATATAAAAATCAATAAAAAAAAACTCTCGCAAGTTGCATTGGGTAACATCTAAACTAAAAAACGCATTTTGATTACGCATACAAAATTACTTTTTACTCTTTGAAAACAAAAGTAATCAATAAATTCTTATGACAAAAACTTATCTTTTATGTGCTACACGGAATTGTCATCTTTTCATTGATTTTTATTACGAAATATGAAAGTTCTTATCAGATACGGTATCTGGTTATACTAATAAAAATACGCCACGTTTTCTGTAACATTTTTGCTCTTTGCAAAAAAAGTTCTGAATTTTTTGTAATGGCGTTTCGACGAATGAGTAGTGTGGCTTTTGTTCTAGATATTGTTAAAAGATAAGACCTCAAAAATGATCAGGACTTGATGAAAAGTATCAGATATTCGGTTACCGTAGCCATCGGAAACATTTAGGGAGACACGTGTATAATTACATTTTCCTCTACGAATATATCAGACAAATCTAAATATTTCTCATAAATTTTATAGTTTTTGAGACAAAATTTGAAACTATCAATCATAAGTTCAAAGATAATTCACTATGTATTAAATACTGTAACGCGGTCTGGTCTCTGACCGCGGAACTACGTCTCGATAATCTTAAAATTTAATTAAAGCAGCGGAACTCAAATTTTTAACGCGCCAGTCATTTATCTTTAATAAATGACGATGAATTCCGAAATCTTGTCCTTTACCTGAAAATCCTAAAAAGAAAACAGCTACTAGCTCATCGGAAAAATTATGGTGACATCTCAAGGTCACGGATATTAAATGGGTGTAACGAAAGAAATCGAGACCAGATTTCACACGAGAAGCAGCTTGATATATTTCACAATTGGAAGTTAATCAGTCAGATTACATAATAAAGAAATGTTACGAAATTATACATAATTCAGAAATTCACTAGTTTGTTTTACAAAGAAAAATAAATTAGGCTAGTTTAACTCAGAGACTATGTTTAGTTTATGATTCCTAGATAAGCGAATTATCATTGAATTAATTCAAAAAGATTCGAAAAGGAAATTAATAAACGGACGAACATGTGACAGGCGTGTTATATAACACTGCAACCGTGTCATATGTCGTCGGCTGAAACTGAATTTACTGAAAACTGACAAATAAATAGAAAGATGATTAAATATTCTCAAATAAAGTCTGCGCGGAACATATTTAAATTAGTATGAGCACTCACGGTAAAATATAATACACAAGCAAAATATCAAAAGATCGGAAATGTACAAGAATACCAAGATGGCGAAGTGTAGCAAGTAATCGGAATTGAAATGAACATTTTATACTACACTTGCCAGAAAATAATCAAAGGTTTACCTCAGCCATTACAAAAGAGTCGACGTCAATCAGATAATATACAAATATGGCCACTTTGGCTCAACAAATCCTTGGTAATATTGATTGCAAAACAAAAACACCTCCTGTCGATCAAACTTCCAGAAAGAGAGTGAAGAAGGAACATGATGGCGGAAACTCGTTGACAGGCGGACGAAAGTCAATCAGCTGCCATCATTAAAATTCGGTTGATTCCAACCAATCACCATAGCCATTAATGTCATGTGACTAGTGACGTAGTTCGACAAAGTTCTGTCGCTAGTCACCAATATAGCTAACTGATAATGCACCCTGCACTTGCACTTCAGAAATGTCTAAAACGAGCTCACGGAATGTCTGAGCATTCACTAATGTGTCTCTAAAATTCGTTTGTGTCATTTGAGAGAACTTATGGCCACGGTTATACATTTCAGATCTCCAGATGGAGAAAATACAGAATTCGTCAGATGCGCGGGGCTCCGCGCATTACAATTGTCCCTGAGGCGGCAGATTCACTGCCCGAGAGATGGCGAACTCTAGCGTTTGGCGGGAGTACTGGCGAGATTCGAATTGGCGGCGTCCTTCCTTCCTTCATAAAATGTCCTTTTAACTTCGAGAATGTCATCCATCCTTCAATATTGGTCCAAATCAGATCGGACATCTTCCTTCGTCGAAATGGCTCGAGGTTTACATAAAAATGAATACCAAAAATAATCAAAATCTAATCTATCTTTTTCGAGAGTGCTCCGAAGGTTCGTGGTGTGACTCCCTTTCTGGTCGCTAATTATTAGAGAGCGCGATTCAAAATAACTATTGTCTCCGGTGCCGGCTAACTATATCTTTTGACGCTGCAGATTAAAATCTGCAACGTCACAATACACATCCCTAAACTTGGCGCCGCACATGTGGAGACATCCCAAAAAGGCATTTTTCGAGTATTTGAGAGCATTTTTCTAAGACATACGATGATATGACTTGATTTTTTTCTTATGTAGGTATTGTATTGTGCTAAAATGAAGAAGTTAGCCAAGTTTGATAAAGAAACACCACTTATTTTAGTTACTAGAGGTCCGAGAAACGAAAGTGCCCTGTTTGTGGAGAATCACCCATATAGGAAATGAGACATTAAACTGCGTTATGAAATTACTACTCAAAATAAATTTCATAACACAGTTTACTGTCTTATTTCCTATATTCCAAAATTTGAGAGCGATACATCATTCCGTTTGGATATGGTCAACACCGAAAAAAATTTTTCACAACAAAGCGCAGAGCATGCCCTTAAGGGCATTGGATAAACGAACATTGAATTTTTTGTGGCTACGCCAATGGGTGTTTCCCATGTATAGGAGGTATCTGGTTGGCAGACAATATGGCTGTACAGGAGATGACAGATAAATTGAAATTTCACAGCGAGAATCTTTTATTATTTATGCACAACTCCGGCATTTTTGAAACATATGAGGGTTATAGATGGAATTCTATAACTCCCAACTATAAGTCTATGGCAGAATTTCGCGACTGATAACGTACGAAGCTGTAATTTGCAACCAAAATTCACCAATACCATCGGAAAATGATAAGGTTTTGACCTCTGAGCATAGACAATATTTCTCAGCACAGCAGACAATATGGCCACGCGGAAGGTGTCAGATAAATTTAAATTTCACGCCGCGAATCTTGTAATTTATGCACAACTTCGGCATTTATGAAACTTATGGGGGTTATAGATGGAATTCTATAACTCCCAACTATAAGTTTGTAACAGAGAATTTCGCGATTGATAACGTATGATGCTGTAATTTGCAACCAAAATTCACCAACACATGATACATGATACTCACCTGATGCATGATGATACACAGATGCATACAATCATGGCGATGGTGAATTTTGGTTGCAAATTACAGCATCATACGTTATTAATCGCGAAATTCTCTGTTACAGACTTACAGTTGGGTGTTATAGAATTCCATCTATAACCCCCATATGTTTGATAAATGCCGAAGTTGTGCATAAATTACAAGATTCGCGGCGTGAAATTTAAATTTATCTGACACCTCCCGCGCGGCCATATTGTCTGCTGTGCTGAAAAATATTGTCTATGCTCAGAGGTCAAAACTTTATCATTTTCCGATGGTGTTGGTGAATTTTGGTTGCAAATTACAGCTTTGTACGTTATCAATCGCGAAATTCTCTGTCACAGACTTATAGTTGAGAGTTATAGAATTCCATCTATAACCCTCATATAGGGTTGTAAAGTTTCATGAAACTTTGGTCAAATGAAAAGTTTCATGAAACTTTTGAAACGTTTCAAAATTTCATAAGTTTCATACATTAAGGCGGGAAAATTCAAAATATTAAACAGTATTATAAAATTTATAGATTTAATAGATAATGGTATATTTCATGTTTCGGAACACTAAACATTTTATCTAATTAAAAAGAATAGATTTGTTTAAATATTAGAGTGGGTGTGTTTATGTCACGCTTTTAACGATCCTGCAATATCTCGGGAACGCGTGCAGACAAATTGATGAAATTTGGCTTTGGCATACTTTTTCCATTATATACGAAGTTGAATTTCTGATAAGGGTTTAACAAAATATTTAATTTTTTAACTTTTATAACTTAATAAGGAAAATGAAAATTCTTTGTATCAAGGCGAATTGATTGGTCTGTATGATTTACATTTCATTGAAAAATATTTATGTGCACGCAATGCTTGTGGCGAACTATTTATCAAGATCAAGAATTCAATAAAGAGAATTTGTTGTCTAAGAACCCTAACATGCCCTAAGCTAAGAACACGGGATGATCTAACCTCAACCTGACATGAGTACGCATGCGCATACGTTTTCGTGAAACTTTCGAATGTTTCAGAAATTTTGGTCCCATGAAACGTTTCATCGTTTCATGAAAGTTTCAATGTTTCCATGAAACGTTTCATTGACTCACAACCCTACCCTCATATGTTTCAAAAATGCCGGAGTTTTGCATAAATAATAAAAGACTCTCGCTGTGAAATTTCAATTTATCTGTCATCTCCTGTACAGCCATATATTGTCTGCCAATCAGATACCTCCTATACATGGGAAAAACCCATTGGCGTAGCCACAAAAATTTCAATGTTCGTTTATCCAATGCCCTTGTATATATATATATATATATATATATATATATATATATATATGGCTTAAGAAGAAAAGAGACAGACTATTCTGATTTATATTTCTTTCACTCTTGTTGATTTTCTACAGCAAGCGCGGCAGGCGAAAAAAATGGATTGATACGCACAAAAACGCCAAAAATAAATCAAATTAAAAGAAAATTCCCATTATCCCTAAAAGGAAGGACATTTGTGTTGTGCGAAGGACTTCTAAAAGGACGACTAAAAAGAAGGACAAATCCTTCCAACGAAGGACGTTTGGCAACCCTAAGTATTAGAATATAAGCGAAATTTCCCGATGCAGAACTGTTTTTTGCAATAAAATAATTATTTTCATTACCTATCGTTACGTAACCTATCGTTCGTTTCAAAGACTGATTTGAAGTTGTAATACATGGAAATATTTCCGAGAATATTTCCCTGGCCGCCAGTTTCAGCGTGATGATCCAGTGACATGTTATGGTGTACACCGCGAAACAACTTTTTTTCGAGGCACCGATGGAGATTTGCTGCTAGCGGCTAATTTACCTATAGTTCTCAATAAAAATTTAGAAAAACATAGTTCAGAAGTTGTACAATTATATGCATATTACCTAAATAAACCGACATTACCTGTATCTTATAAAAAAATTTTTGAAAATAGCCCTTTTTTTGTCGAATTAATCTTACCCCTCCTTAACTATTGTAGATAAATATTCCACTAGATTGATAGAAATAATTTTTATTTAATAAAACAACAGAATAAAGCACTCAGAATGTCAATTTTATGAATAATTGACAATTTTCGTTTTGAGGGTAGTATTCAAGGCACGATGGGGGTGTGTTAGGGGTGTCAAACCCATATGTGTGATACATGAAATTCTTTGTTGGATAGTCTTCAATAAGTCTCTATACTTTCCTATAACATTTTCCTAAACCCTGAAAAATTATTCAAAAAAAAATTATTATTCAAAAACTCCAAAAAGTTATTTTTCCCCATGAAATTTACATGGGGAACTTCAAGTCAAAATAGGCACGTGTTAAAATCAAAATTAAAAAAAAATATATGACATTACCTTTTTCGGATTTAGAAACGAATTGGGGTGATCGAGACTCTGTAGAAAAAAAAAGTGCTTTTGGGACACTTATATATATACACATACTTATCCCGTGTCCTAAATATGGTTCTGTCCTTTTCTATCGTAGCTAGGTAGTATAGAAGAGGACAAACCATTTTTTTAGGACACGGGATAAGTACATGATTGTGCTCAGGCCATAGAGATATAAGAATAGAGGTGAAAAGACATGCACTGAAAGTATCTGCCTAATAGAAAGAGAAAGGAGATGAGTTGCTTGTACGTGTCTCTCTCTAATCGCGCATGTGCATGCGTTACTAGAGAGAGACACGTAGGGGCAACTCATCTTTATTGCTATTTAAGTTTAAATATATTTTGAATATGAACATTATTTAAATTCAAAAATAGGAAATAAAAGTAAAAAATGAACATTCTCATAAATTCTCGATAAATTCTCTCATTCTCGGTAACATACGGTAACGTTCTCCGTTACCTTCTCCAAATTTAAATTACCGAGAATTTTCGAACTCTCCGGGAGCCTATACCTTTTCACCTCTATTCTTATATCTCTATGGCTTAAGTACAAGCAGGCGGCGCATGCGCAGACACAAATGCATGGACAGGATCACCATGTCATTGTGTGCTGTGGAGAAAACTTACACCTATGCACATGTCACACACATATGGAGAATCTCTTAAGGGCATGCTCTGCGCTTGGTTGTGAAAAATTTTTTTTGGCGTTCACCATGTTCAAACGGAATCATATACCCGCTGGCGAAAGCTTCGGATAGGATTCCAATCCGAGCCAACCCGAAGTCATCCGGGCCAATACGAAATCTGTATCCGAGCGAATCCGAATGAAACCGAACCATTCCGAAGAAACTTTTCAATCCGAATGAATCCGAATTTTCAATCCGAATGAATCCGAATCATTCCGAAGAAAATTTTAAATCCAAATGAATCCGAATGAATCCGAACCATTCCGAAGAAATTTTTCGATCCGAATGAAACCGAAGCTTCAATCCGAATGAATACGAGCCAATACGAAGACATTTTTCAATCCGAATGAATCCGAAGTTTCAATCCGAATGAATTCGAGCTATTCCGAAGAAATTTGTTAATCCGAAGCTTCAATCCGAATGAATCCGAACCACTCTGAAGTAATTTCTCAATCCGAATGAATCCGAATTTTCAATCCGAATGAATTCGGATAGGAATCATGCGATCTTCGGATTGGCTCGGAATGAAACTGATTCGCTCGGAAAGAGACTTCACATTGGCTCGGATTCATTCGGATAGGGAATTTTCTATCCGAAGCCTTCGCCAGGGTATCGCTCTCAAAATGTGGAATATAGAAAATGAGACATTAAATTACGTTTGTATATTTAGTTGGAGCCATAATTTTGAAAAAAAATCAGATCCCTATTTTACCGACTTGATGTTTCTTCAAAATTATGGCTCCAATTAAATATACAAACGTAATTTAATGTCTCATTTTCTATATTTCAATTTTTGAGAGCGATATATGATTCCGTTTGGACATGGTGAGCGCCAAAAAAATTGGTTACGTTGTCACCGTAGAGCATGCCCTTAATTGATGATGAAGAACCTCCAGCTGGAAAAAACATAGCGTGTGCGTAAGTTTGTGTTGCATGGCAAGTATAGCTCAGCTGACACAGAGCTGCAGTGCTCTGTACATGTTAAGTTCTCTCCAGTAATGTACGTCCTGTCGGTGCTAGGGGATGAACCCGACAAGCACATTCGACCGAACGTACTGATTCAGATTTTGTTGAATGAATAATTGTATGATTTTATTTATTTTACTAATAATTCATTCTGTTAGGATACAAATAAGGACATGGACGTGAATTGGGATATTTACCTTATTTAAGAAATAGTCAGCCGCTTTTTTTGCAATTTGTACATTTTACATCATGGCACGTGATGTTTATTTCTCACATAATAATTTTGATGTGTAATGATTCTAATGCGAATTACTAGAGAGGGGACTAGCGCAAGCATAAAGTTAGCTGCTGATCGCAGCTCGGTTCCACACGGAAAGAATATTGGCACAGTAGACGCACCAATATTGGCACAGGAGACGCACCTAAGTTGACCAAAGTAAGGGATAAGCGTAGTTGGTATAGCGCTTGCGCGGCGGTAGGACTTCTGCTATCCTAAAATTGGACAGGAGAAACCCCAAACGAGTTGATAAGATTCATCCTAGCGTTTGGCACTACTGGTGTCCTAGTTGGTGCGTCTACTGTACCAATATTCTTTCCGTGCAGATTACTGTGAACCGTCGACTGCGGGAAGTGATAGAGATCTCTCGCGGTTACAAACTGATGTATAATGCATGCCCAATGTGTGCGTCCAAGTTTGCTTGGCTATCGGATTTCTCTACAATGTAGAGCCGTGATGCGCTTCATATTTAGTTTCATGGTTTCACTAATTCGCTCTCTGCAAATTACATTCTGATTTGTGTCTTTTTCTAATAATAGAAGCTGAAATGCCGCACTTCAGACATTACAAGAGAAACTGTACAGAAGTCAGTCTGTGTATTAAGTACATTACCTCTTTATGGACATATTCAAGTAAAAGTTGCTCTCATCACGAATGCATATTTTGAAGAAGGAGATTTTAGCAACGTGTCATTACTAAAAGATACCTACCACCATCTCAATTCTTGTATGAACAAAGAGAGTCAAATTCCAGCACAAATTTTCGGAGGTATCTTTTTACTTTATAATTCTAAATTCTATTATAAATAATAATATGTAACGGTCTGATTTTCTGGGGTGTAAGCCCAACGATTGCTCCAGCGGACATTCCAGTCGAACCAGGATCTTCCGTTAGTCAATAATTAGATATGTAAAGATTGTAGGAAACATATAACTTCTTATTATTTTTGTTACCATAATCCGACTGTTTTAATTGTCCCTAAATTTTGAACCTGCCTTAGACTGAAGCTACCGCAGAGACAATTATAAAAGGGCTAAAAACGCTGCGTTACAAACCATATTGATGCAAAACTAGGGGTGCCATTGTGAGCACACATTCTCATCACACTTCGTGCGCTTGAATTCATTTAAAATATATCATTGCTGCTATATTTTAAATGAAGAAGAAAACTAATTTACTTAAGGTTCTATCGACCTTAAGGTATACATTCTCATCACAGTTCATATAATTTTCTCTGTATCACGCGTTATTTGGCTCAAAATGTGAATTTTCGAATTTTCAAGAAAATTCAAAAAATTGTTACGACAGTCCTGTAGAGCGTACAAAAAGATATATTTTTCATCGTTTAACTCTTCTTCATATCGTGCATTATTTGGCTTTAAATTAATTTTTTTTTTTTAGAATTTTCAAAATGCTCTAACTTTTTTAATTTTTATCAAATATGGCTGGCCAACGAACTCGGCCTTCATTTTAGGACACTAAAAGAGTATACCAAAGGCCAATCCAATCGGTCAATTCTTTCTAAAGTTATCGTGAACGAAAAATAAAAATCTACACACACAGAGAGAGAGGGGGGGGAGAGAGAGAGAGGGAGAGAGAGGGAGACAGACATATTGGTAAAACCATGTTTTTCGGGTTCAGGGGGTCACAAAACGTGAAGATTTAACAAAAAATGGGGGGGTCAAATTTTACACAAATATAATACATTCTCTGATGAGAATGTAAAAATTGACGGTAAACAGAAGAAGCTGCGCCCAGCGGGGTGATTATTTAATTCTTTCACTTCCACTTCATTCGAATTGTCATGTATGTCATTTGAATTGTCGCAAAATGTAAAAAAAAGCTGATGTGAATTTAGAAAAAGTGAAAGTGAAAAAGTTGCTTAATCACCCCCTAGACAAAGCATATGATTAAATAGAGAAAAGATAAATAAGATAAATAAGGAGATGGAAGATATCGGTCTAGAGTTATATAGGTGCGGAGGGCGAATCATAACAATGGATTTTGGGCGCTATCCTTAAGTGATCATTGTCATCGACGCATTTTAGAATAAGGTTATTGTGTAACATGGCTCTTACTAGGTTTGCCTACGTACAGGCTTAGGAGCGGGGGCGCAAACCGGCGAGTTTCGGTGCTGCGAATCGTCGCTAGGCCACCTCGCTCTCTCTCTCCGTGTCCAGCGTCTGAGCAGTATCGCGAGTCTCTCTGTCTGTCGGCGATCGAGTCCAGTCGTTTTTTGGCTACGAAAATCTTGTCTCGTTGGATCCTTTTTTGCGCTGGGGCGCTATTTAAATTGTTATTTGCTTTTGGTTGGAGCCAACCATTGTTAAGGGTAATAAACCTATGTTATTCTTTAGTATCCATTGTGGTTGTTAATTTCAACTCCTTCCCCGGCAGTTCCAAATCCCCATCCCTTTCTTTAGTCATAATCGACCCAGATTATCATTAGTTTTAGTTTTATGATAATTACGAGAATAAAAAAGGCAGGTAATGCACGGTTTCGTGTTGTTGATTTGGATGAGATACTATTTTCTATTTAAGGCGATGTAGAATCAGTCTATATTTATATTGTTACAGAATCCTTATACATTTGAGAGGTTGAAGAATTGTATTGACCGATAGGGTCAAGTTTATATTCCTGTATTACATGTTTGATAGCCAGTGTAAAGTTTCTTCGTAGAGACTGGTTCACATAGTTTTAAAGTAAACGTGTGAGATAATCTTTTCTATTTTTGTGAGTAGCGGTGTTTGGAAAAGGGAGAGAATGAGAGGGGGAGAGGGAGTGTTTACGTGATAGTGGAGTATCATGTACCTTCTTCCTATAGAAGAAGGTACATGATACTGGAGTCATATGATAATGGGATGAACAGAATTTTTGGAGGAATTATGTCAATGCAGAATTGTGATTGGAACAAAAGATGACTATCGCCTTTTGAAAAATATATGAAGTGCGCGTGATTCTGAGATAACTGTGATTTTTATAACTCAAATTTTAAAAAAATTTTAAATTCTCTAAAACCTACGTTTTGGGTACTATTTTTCCCTCATTATGCTCAGAATTAAGCCTGTAATGTAGTTCTACTACAACTTTAATAGACAAAAAATTAGGATAAAGATTGAAAATTTCAATGCCACGGTACTGACATCATTAAATTAAATTATATGAAATTATCATATTAAATAAAATATATTAAATTTTATTTATCATATTAAATTAAATTAAATTATAGCTTTGGAGCCATTTTTCATAAAAGTAGAACAACTAAAGATAATAATAAATTAAAACATTAAGAAAATATGTATTAAAAAATTATTTGTTATTCTTACCATGGTACTGACACCCACGGTACTGACATTTGAATTTATAATCAACCTAAACTAATTTTTTGCACATAATTAAAATGATTCTCCAAATAATTTTGATTGTACACGTAAAATTAAATATATATTCAGTATAATTAATCTAAAAATTGTATTAATACGCGTAAATTTCAAAACCATAGTACTGACATATAATTTTATGACTTAGCTTTTTCAAAACAAAACAACTTACACTGAAATCTCGATATGAGTCCCCTATATTTCTGTCAGCAGACACATATCAAGGGAACGTGCAGGTCATAAGTCAGCGGCGTATGTACCAGTGTACCCTTCTCGACTCCTCACCTTACCTCATCTATGTTTGGGAGCAACCCAACTTCTCAGAATTACAGAAATATAGGGGACTCATATTGAGGTTTCAGTGTATTTCTGTCGTAATGTTGGGACTAAAAATAAACACACAGCTGTAAACTCTACAAAGTAGTTCTTCTTTAAAATGCCACCAGAGGGAGCGAACGAAACTGAATGAAAATGACGTTTAGGCGGCAAATATTTTAAATTTAAAAATGGAATAAAATCCCACGACATAAATCAATGATAATTATTCCTTTCTATCAATCAATATTTTGGTATAAGTGCAGCATAATTTGATGGAATATACATTAGGTTTTAGTTATAAAAGCTAAACTTTAAATTATAAAACGAATCTTTATAGAAAATTATACATTTAAATGAAAAACGAGAATCGAACATGCTACGGTACTCACATTTTGAGTGTATTTATGTAAGTTGTATAATCCATGACTACTTATGCTTTAATATTCAATGGCGACGGTAGAATATTATCAAATTTATTATATTTATAATTTTTTAATGAAAAAAAATATCTTGAGTGATAAAGAAAGTACTGGACATAAAATATCAAAACTATCTAAAAATCACCCATATTCACTTATTTTATGTAATTAAAACATTAGTATTTCAAGAAAGACATCAAGAACATCAGTGACAAAAGCGGATCTATTGAATGCATTGACTTGCCACGATTTTGCTCCAAAGACCTGGTAGCAATAAAAATGGAACACTAAATAAGAGGAGTACGCCAACCTTTGGTGGTTTGCTTTTTAACGCTTCAGACCAACCACCATCTGAGAAATGGTTGAATACTTTACATCAGTTCAATATTTGGGAGTCATATATAATCCCAAACTGACATGAAAGTTACAGGTTGATGCTGTTCTTGAAAAGGCTAGAATGGTCCTCTGGGCCTGTATTGTCCACCGCTAGCTATAACTTTTTCCCATCTTTTTGGCAGAGCTCGAATACCTTGACGGTAGAAGTGTTCGGCTTTTGAGGCTATACACGAATCAAGCCATTTTTTGATGTCTTCATAAAAGTGGAAATGCTGCTTAGCCAGGTCATGTGCCATCGATCGAAACAAATGGTAGTTGGAAAGAGCAATGTCATGAGAGTACGGCGGATGTGGTAAGAATTCCCATTTGAGCGTTTCCAAGTAGGTTTTAACGGGTTTAGCAACGTGAGACCGAGCGTTGTCATGCAGTAGAATCACTTTTTCGTGCCTCTGCTCGTATTGTGTCCGTTTTTCGCGCATTGCTCGGCTCAATCGCATCAATTGAGTTCGACACAGTTTTTCAGTGGTGGTTTCGTTGGTTTCCAACAGCTCATAATAAATAACACCGACCTGGTCCCTTCAAATACACAGCATAACCATCGCAGCGTGAATATTCGGCTGAGCCGACGACGTAGAAGTATGACTGGGCAGTCACCAAGATTTTTTTCTCTTTGGGTTGCTGTAACGAATCCATTTTTCATCACCCGCCACGATGCGATGAAGAAAGCCCTTCCTTTTTTACCGCCGAAGCAGTTCACAGGCGAAAAAACGACGCTCAATGTCTCTTGGCTTGCTTTTGAATTCCCAACGCATGCTATCGCTTGGAAATGGCTTGGCGGGTAACTCCTAATGCTGAAATAAGCTCTTCTTGCGTTTGTCACGGATCCTCATCGAGCAATGCCTTCAATTCAGCGTCTTCGAAGGTTTTTGGCCTTCCTTCTCGCGGACAGTCGTCAATATCGAAATCATCGTCTTTGAAGCGACGGAACCAATCACGGCATGTTGTTTCGCTTAGAGCAGCATCTCCGTAAACTTTTTGGACCTCTCGATGCGCTTCGGCCGCCGTTTTCTTCGAATGATAGAAGAAAATCAACACTTCTTGCAAATGACTATTGTTTGGCACAGCATCAGATATTTTCACACAACTAAAAGTGTATAACGCAAAAATAAAATCGCTAATATGTCAAAGAGGTTTGTTTACCATGTCTAAGCTTGGTTCGTGACACTTTAGATATTTCAAAATCGACCAGCACTTACTGCTGTAGCCATCTATTGACAAATAGCGAAAACTTAGTTGCGCACTTAATATTAGCACTTACTCTTACTTCGCTCGCAGTGGAAAGTACACTTTGCGTCGTGGATATCGCTAGATAACTTAAATAATAATAAATTTCTCGTAACTCCGTCTGTGACACTTATATATAAAGACGCATTTACAGTATACAAATCTGTCGGGCTGGGAAGCAAAAGTCAATTGCAAAGCCTACAGAGAGTGTTCTGTCTGGAAATTACTGGGTCGATGAAATCCACATCGAGTGCATATTTCGAGGTATTATTGGGACTACCTCCGTTGGGCCTGTTAATTAAGAGACAGTCGTTGTTGGGGGCGCATAGAATAATGGTAAAAGGACTCGATGGTGTGGTCGAAAGGACGTACTTAAATAGAGTCAGGAGGATCAATGTCTGCGAAGACAGTCTCCTCGAAATGAACTCTTACGTTATGGTCAGGAAGCTTTCGTATATGAAGCTTTTCAAGGTTATTTTGCCAAACAGGGAAATATGACATGATGGACAGAAATGAGAGGCAATGTTTAAGCCTAGAGGAATCAAGAAAACAGATGGTTCCAGAGACTCCCAAGGCATTGGATCTGGAATCTATGGAATCTATAATAATCAAGGCCTGCAAGCATATCAATGCATGCGAGCATATAAAAGCCAGCATATCTTGTGATGCCCATTTTTTAAATTTAATTAATCAATTAAGTCTTTGAAGTGGTACACAAAATATTTTCGTGCATTTTCGGGCCTCTTCGGGAGTTTTCTAGTATGCAATGACTAAAGAAAAACCCAACGTTGTGAGTATGGGATAAGTTAAAGTGTTCATTAAGGAAAGTGTATGGTAAAACCAATTCGACTGTTACCAGATAATAAAAAACAGACACTACAATATTTTTCACTATATGTAATATTGAAAAAAATCTGCCCGCTTCGCGCACGGCTCGCTTCGCACTCCATGTTGCGCGCTTCGTCCTCGGCTCTGTTTGACAATATTTTTCATGATTAAAACGAAAACTACTGATCCTATCAAAAAATGGTCAATGGAGAATTTCTAGATCTTTTAAAGACAAAATATTTGATACAAATTTTTTGATTACATGTAATTCTTTCATACGAATGTAAAAAATAACTAGGTATACAAAGATATTGTCATATTATTTTTTATTATTAAAACGAAAACTACTCATCCTTCGTTTACATAAGACGAAGGTTTATTGTCTCTTATTTACTAAAAATATTTATTATTATTAATGTATAATTGGTATAACTAATTTGCTCTTATGGTAAAGTATCACATGCCCTTAAGGCTGATGGAATTTGAAAAACACTCATGTAGAAAAATTTAGTTTCCAGGGGCGCAACAAGCACGGGGTTCTGGGTATCAGGACACCCAGACAGTAATTCGAGTATACCTACTTGCAATATGCGTGGGTGCAGTAGCCCTAACTCTTCTTCTTCTTCTTGTTTTTTCATTGGCTAGTGCCTGCTTGTAAAGCTTTGCACATACGGCTATGAGCAGGTAAATTTCGTAGATAACGTAAGACCTTTCCTCCTTCGCGCCATCTGGAACAAAGGTGAAAAGGCTCCAGACCAACGGGACAGCAGGCTATGAAACCCAGCCCACTGCCCCGGGGTGGCGGACTCTGGGCTTCCTACTCTCTAGGCGCAGCCCCATGACGGCAGAAAACGCCGGCGCAAAACAGAAACCCACGAGAACAACAGAGATAGACAGAACTGTCCCTCCCCATCACTCCCACGAGCCACCGCCCCACGCCGGCGCCACCCGCCGACGCATGACCGTACCACCATCTGACGGCAGCGCAAGCTATCGGTCCAATTGGACTAGCGCGCGCGCGGGCGGTAAATTTTGAAAGGTTAAATTTTTAAATTGGCAAGTTTAAGAAATCTGAAAACGTGAGAAACTACTCTGAGACAGGGGTTATTTAAAATTTGATCAGAACGGAATGGGGGAGGGCATTTCAAGGCTTTAGATAACGCTTTAATGAGATTAGGACTTTAATCATGGAATCTAGGTCAATCCCAGAGAACATATAATCAGGAAAATTAAGCTAGACTTGATGGTGTTAGGACACGGTGAAGCCACACTCTGGAGAACACTTAATGAGTCGGTAAAAATAACCGACCTTGGAAAGTTGCCCTGCAGGATGTAGTCCAAGGTGTAAAGAATAGCTATAGCCTCAATAGAAAAAATAGAGGCATGACTGGAGATTTTCCATGAGCGAGAAAAGTTTGTAGACGGACAGACATACGCGCAGCCCGCGGAGTTGTCAGATTCTGATTTTGAGCCATCTGTAAAAAATTGTATGTAATTATTATACTTTATGTCTGTTAAATCGGAAAATAGGTCATTTGGTGCAGGGCTGCCCTGAACCAATTTACCTATACCTAGTTCAATCTGAGGGACGAAAAGGTGGTCTTCATAAGGAAATTCAAAAAAAGGGTGTACATATGCACTTCTAATTTGATGTTTAAAGCCCTTGACTTTGCCAAAGGCATTAAGAAGAACAAATATATATTCTAATCATTGAGTTATAAACCGTCAGAAGAATAGTGGGATCGGCCCCCCACCATACTCCTCTGAGAACTCTTAAAATATTCAAAACTTTGCGACATTTGTCAGTTAAATAGGTGAAATGAGCATCAAAGGAAAATTCAAAATCTAAAATAATGCCAAGAAATCTAGCGCAATTTGATGGAGTGATACTTATGTTATTTAAAGTTAGGGAGAGAGTCGGATCGTTAAAATTGAGCTTGAATTTGGAAAACAGTATAAGTTTGGTTTTTTCTGGACAGAGTTCAAGACCTCTTTCCATAAGGTAGGGAGAGATCAGGTTCAAGCACCGCTGCAGACTGGATAAGCATTTTTTTGGATCCCTAGATCTAGAAAGGATGGCTATATCATCTGCGAATTGAATAAGGGTGCAGCCATTGGGTAGGAGCGATATAAGATTCCTAGTATAGATGGAGTACAGAATAGGACTGAGGATACTGCCTTTTGGCAGACCGACAGTGCTGATTCTGGGTCCAACAACCTCACCATTAATTTTGAAATACATGTTTTTACATGCAATGGAACTATATATAAAGTGAGCCGCGGGATAAGGAATACCTAAATCACGCAAGTCCTTCATTAAAATTTGTGGGATAACACTGGGAAAGGCTCTCTTTAAATCTAAAAAGATGGCTGCTGTGACCTCCTTGTTTGCGAAACCAGACCAAACCTCGGTTGCCAGTATGGCCAGATTGTCAGCGCAAGATCTGCCCTTCCTGAAAGCGAATTGTGAAGGTGATATATTAAAGTTGTGTTCTATATACCAGTTAAGTCTGTTATGGATCAATTTTTCCATTAGTTTGAACATACATGACGCTAGTGAAATTGGGCGGAACTTACCCGGAGTTGATTTTGGAATAAAAAAGATGAGAAAATTGTTCCAAGAGTTTGGAAATGAACCGGTTTGAAAAATTTGTTTATAAGTCGCAAGAAGAACAGATCTAGCTTCCTCGGGAAAATGTTGGATGATTTTATAATCTATTTTGTCTAAACCTGGGGATTATTTGATTTTGAGTGAAGAGATGGCGATTTTGAGTTCCGAATTAGAAAATGGGGTCTGAAAAAAGGGGTTGTCTCTAAAATCGTTGGGGAATTGGTCAATGAAAACAGTTCCTGGTGGGGAAATTTCTTCAATTAAAGAATTTAGGTGGCTAATCACCTCTCTATCAGCTGAACAAGAGGCGGTGGCTGGCTGGGTGAATTTGTTTTTTAAAATCCTAATAATCCTCCATACTGTCGAGTGTGGGGTCATCCTATCAAGGGAGTTGCAAAAGTTTTTAAAGGAATTTCTTCTAGCTGCATTTAGGGTTCGTTTGGTCATTGCTTCAAGTCTTTTTAAATTTACGTAATTGGGATAATCAGATTTACTTCTAAATTTTGCAATGGCTTTCTTCCTTTCAGAAACAGCCTGGTCACAGGTTTTGTTCCACCAAGGTGCTGGGACAAAATGTTTATTTTTAATTGTTTTAGGAAAGTGATTGCCAGGGCCCAAAGTGGGAACTGGTTTAGAGGGGGGACAGGCCGCGGAGACCGCCTTGTCCACTCCTTCAACAAAGATATCGTATTTGAATAAAGGGTCTAAGTTAGGTGACTCTAAATTTAACTTCTTATCTATGATGAATTTTTATAAAAAAGAGGAAAATTGTGACCAGTCGATTTTTTTAAATTATACACACTTATGGGAGGTGTAGACCAAAATAGGGATGGGCAAACCCTGGTATGTGATCACTGGAAGGTGGTCACTCCGAGATTGTCATTCCAGATATCTGAAGAAGCTATAGTAAAAAGTTGAGATGTAATAAATGGAAGGTCGAGAACTGACTGAGAATTACCTGGGCGATTACGAAACGTGGGGTTACCATTATTCAGACAAATAAAATCGAGGTTATCTAAAGTAGAGCGGAGTTCAGAGCCGTTAAAGCAGTTCCGAAGGCTGCCCCAGGAAGAGTGGTGGCAGTTAAAATCCCCACCCACAAACACAGTGTTGTTGTCAACTGCGAGAACAGAGTCGAAGAACGTCGTCCAGCGTCTGCTAGGAATATTATTGTCCGATGAGGGAACTCTGTAGACTGAAACAATCAGGAGTTCACCCATGGAGGAACATATTGACACCGCCAACGTCTCCAGCTCGTTTTCCACCTTAACTATAGAAGATATCCTTGAGAAGGATATACCCTCGCGAATGGCTATGGCCAAACCACCGCCTTTATTTGACAATATATCTGCTCTAATAATATTAGAATGTTTGAGATCGAATCTTTTGTCAGGTTTCAAAAAAGTTTCGCAAAGGAGTATGATATCAAAGTCATGGGAGATGTTAAGTAGGTCACCCTTCTTGTTTATCACACCTTGACAGTTCCACAGCATGATACTTAATTTATTAATTTGGGCCATTTTGTGAGGGAAGTAGTGAGCAGGATAGCTAGTTAACGCAGTTGTGGAGTTGAGTTAGCAAGCCATGACTCTCTTCAGAACTCAATGAAGTTCCAGAGGCGAGTGCTCCCATCAGACCTGTGAGGGCGGCAAGAATGCTATTAATAATAGGAATGGCATCAGATGAGTTCGGCGAAAGTGGGCGTATTTCTAAAGGAGGATCAGGTGGTAGCTTTCGCAGCGCGCTGCCTCTGGGTGAAACATTTTCCGATCTTCCGTTATTGAAGAAAGGGTAAAGGGAAGAGGGTGGAGGACTTTTTGGGTTAGGTTGTGGTCTAAAGTTTTGAGGTTTTGGGTGTGCTCTCGAAAGAGGGGGCGCTTGGATCAAAACCTCTGAGAAGCGTTGGGGCGCGATCGGGCTATTATTGGGACAGTTCAATGCTGGGGTTGGGACATCTCCAAACTCCGGAAATTGGGAGAAGTTGACGGTTGAGGAGAAGTTGCGATCTGAAGTCGCAGTTGAGGAGCCCTTTTTGGGACGGAGAATCGCTTTAGCTTCATTGTAGGACAGGCTATGTTCAGCTGCGTATAAGCGGAAGTCCTGTTGGAATTGATATTCCGAGCAGTCTCTGGAGGTGGCCAAGTGCAACCATTGCAGTTCACACACTTAGGTGCTTTCGGTGATGCATTCGGGCACGGGATGCTCGTATCATGTTTACTCGGGCCACCGCAGCGTACACAACGGGGAGCCGAGCGACACTGAGAGCCTACGTGACCAAATCTCCAACACTTGTGGCACTGTACAACAGGTGGGTTGTAGCGATAAACAACAGTGGAGGGTCTGTATAAGGCTATCTTGTCTGGACGGGAAGTACCTTTAAAAGTAAGCAGGACTGAGCGGGAGGGGACTATTTCAGCTTTTTTATGTTTTTATTGATGATTTTCCTGTTGAGACGTCGAACTTCTAGAACAGGAGAAGAACCCCTCAATGGACCGAGGATTTCAGAATTGTCCTTGATTTCGTCAATAGTGTAATCAAGGGGGATGTCACGAATAACTCCCTGGCATGTAACGAAATTCGCGGGGATGAATGCTATCAATCCATGGGATTTCAGCGTGATATCGTCTAAGAGTCGGTTAGCGGCACGTCCGGAGTTTAGCGAAACTGCAACTTTTGCGAAGCCGTTTGCCTTAACGTCTTTAATCGTGTTTTTGTAGGTTGAATTGAAGAAACGAGCTAGAGTCATGTCGTTTAGGGGTTTTTTTGCATCTTTTGAAGATTGGTCGCGTTGAATTAGAACTTTACATTCGCCTTTGTGGCTTTCGCTGTATCGATGGGCAGTTGAGGGGCCCTTCCTGTTGCTATTGGGTGTGGAAGCGATGTTATTTGGTTTTACGTTGATATTAAATAGGTTGGGATCTCGAGTGGTGTCATCCTGAGCCATGGAATCGCGAATTGCGGGAGGTTGAGTAGAAGACTCTGACAGCCCCGACTCACACGCTTCCATGACCCACGAATCATCACCCGGCAGTTGTACACTGGCGGCATCATTGATTTGGAATTGGGGGCTTTAAGACCCTTTTTGACGTTTGGAGTTGTCCGGACTCTGGTCCGAACAAACTAAGTCTCCGCGTCTCCTGGATTTCCGGTGGCCAGGTTTGGAGAATGCGAGCAGGGCATCCGCAGCGCTGGTGTCGTCGAATTCGAAATCGAAATGGTTTTTACCGCGGTTTTCAGGGTTTGGGTTGACCCCTCCCCCTGTGTCAGAAATCTCGCCCTGACTGGAGTTCATAACTCCCGGGCCTAGCAAAGAATTAAATTGTATTATTAATAAATTATAATGAGAAGTTAAGAAACAAGAGAAAAATTAGGGAAAAAATGCGCGCGCGCCACGCGACACAACTATGGCCGACGCCACGCGCCAGCCGACGAGAGAGGTTACCTTAGCAGAGTACCTGGGTGGGTAGATTTCCACGCACGCTCTCCGAGGGTACAATGGAGTGTGCTAGCTGGGATATGACTCCCGCTCATACACACGACAAATCACTATCGCAAAACGAAGAATAACCAGAATATATCCAACTTTTCTGAGTATAAAATCGAGATTACGACTGTCTCCACACACACCTTTTCTTGTCACTTAACAGAAATCGTGGCCCCAACTCGAGCCCTGTACTCTACTACGCATGCGTCGCACTCGGTATCTGAGTGGTTGCTATTCTCGTGCAGTTTGAATTGCTAAAAAATATAATTTTTATTTTTTATTATAAATAATGACGTTTTAAATTATAAACATTTTTAATAACTAAATATTTATTAACTAAACATTTTTAGGAGTTTAAACGCCATTATTTGTAATAAACAATAAAAATAATATTTTTAGCATTTCCAACTGCGCGCGAATAGCGACCAATAAGTTACGAAGTGCGACGTATGCGCAGTAGATTACGGGGCTCGAGTTGAGGCCACTGCGTGGGTGTCCAAATCATTAGATGGATAATAAAATTCCACACTAAATGCACTTCTTGAGGGTTTGAATTCCTTTTTTTGTCTTTTTGCTTCCTCATAGAGTAAGCTTTATTGTGGTGACAAAAACCCACTTTCTAAAAAAAGGTGTTTTTAAACATATTGTAATGCGAAATAGGCTAGATGTAATGATAAATAGTGTTTGAATGTTATAAGAAATATAGGTTATGTGTAATTGGAAATAAAATATGTTTAGTGTTGTTGGAAGTTAATCTTACTCTCATTTACTTTTAATGTTGATAATAATTTAAATTGAATTGATAGAATTGGATTGGTCAAGCCTTACGCCCTCTCATAGGCTGCTTACCAGATTATTATTAATTATTAAGAGTCGTGAGTTCTCGAGGGAGGCAAGGAAATACTCAATTGTTTAACCAACAAATAATAATTTTTTCATAGAAAGATAAAAAGTCAAGAACCCATCGTCACTCGGCCGCGGGATAACTCGATATAAACTAATGATTCAAAGAAAAGACTCGATATAAACTAATAAATGTTATCGTAAACCGAGTGAACGGCGATGGATATTTAAACGAAATAATTGAAATTAAACAAATAATTTGAAATTATACTAAACTCAGAAAAATAACAATAAGATGAAATCGGATAGCGCTTCAATTGTTTATAAACTTCGTTAATAAAAAACCGTCCCTCACGGCCTTAAACCGAGTTCCGCATTGAACTTTATTTATTTAACAATTGACTTTAACTCGGACTAATACATTCTAACTTCCCTGCCCGTGAGAGATTTAACAACCAAAGTTCCGTATTTAACCCTTAAACGGCCAAAACGCCACTACCGGTACACTGCTCTTCGACGGCCAATAACTAATACTATTCGACACTAGCAAAAATTGAGACACATATATTTTTATTGCTTCAGATCTCCTCTTTCCGATGGTGTCAATGAAATTCTCCAAAAAATGTATTTATTATTCCAAAATGCAGTTGAAACAAAAAAAAACGTGATTTTTCGTACTTATTTTTTTTATGATCGATTTTTCAAAGGTTGTCTAGTCTGTAATAAACCTGGGACCCCACTAACCGGTGGAATAAATGTCTAAACTTTGAGAATCTATGGTTCACAGATCGATTTTTTGTTTTAGTATTTTCAACATGGCGCCTTAACGGCAAAATTTTTGTGAAAACATTCATGAATTTTCTTACAATAAACGATGCTTTTTTCTAAAAAATTCTCAAGAGTAAAAAGTTCTTAGAATTAGCCAGGGAATACGTTTGAATTTTGTCGAAGCGTTTTGAGCACTTTTTTGAATTTTGCACAAAAAATTTTTGCAAAATTCAAAATTTTGCTCAAAACGCTTCGCAAAAATTCAGACGTATTCCTCGGCTAATTCTAAGAAGTTTTTACTCTTGAGAATTTTTTCGAAATGTGCATCGTTTTTCAATAATGTACGTGAATCATCTTTATCGTTACATGATACTTTGAACTGTGTGTGTGTGTGTGTGTGTGTGTGTCACGCTTTTAACGATCCTGCAATATCTTTAGAACGCGTATAGATAAATTGATGAAATTTGGCATATTTATTCCACTATTTACCAAGTTGAATTTTTTTACAAGGGTTTTGTTATGCCAAAAATATACCTTCAATTAATAACTAAAATTATTACTGCAAATCACACTTCAACTCAATATGTTTATTATATTAGAACTGATGAGCCGGGCTTGTGGCTCTACAATCAAAGCCCCATTCTCCTAAAAGTGGGGAGATACCTCTAAGTGGGGGATGAACTCTGAGCTCATAACAACCCCCTTTTTAGACCTTATTCTAGTCTCTAGAATTTTAAAGTTCTAGGTTTAATGTTAGGCGGTATGTATCTTAGATCGATATTTACCAAAGGCACTGTTTCACGTTTTTCCGTGTACAAAGTCGGACCCTTATTTCCGAAACTATTATTATTATTATAACAATTTCCGAAGAGTTGCCTAATTAAGTTTAATACAGCGCTTAAAAGGCCTATTTTATGTAGAGTAATAAATATTATTATGCTTAATAATCCGTAGCCTAAATGTCTTAACCACTCGTATGTTTGTTCTTTCCAAGTCAGTATTCTATGGTGACTTAATATATCCTCTAGTAAGGCTTCTGCATTATCTAGACTTAAATACGCGTTTTTTAAGGCATTTTGGTCTACAATATTTGATAGAGTTATCAGCTTGTTCTTAATTAACGTCATGTCAGGTAAGTCTACTAGATAAGAAATATTTTGAGAGTAAGTTCGTGATATGTTTAGTTCGTTGTTTTGGACGTTTAAGGACATTCTAGTCCTTATGATTTTACTGTTGTTTCCGGAGATTTTATAGGTTCCTTCGGTGAATATCTGCGAGTCTATTCCGTGTTGATTTTTACATATGACATCTAAGCGTTTAGTATCGGTGAATATTGCGATATAACCATTGGTTATGGGAATATAAGTATCAGGTTGAAGTAAGAAGGTTCCGGTTTTGCATTGGCCTTTGGTTTGAGTGTTTAAGAGTCTCGCAGTGCAGGTATCCTGTTGGTATGTTAGAAAATTGAGTTGAAACCATTTACATATTTTGATTCCATCAATATTTCTGCAATCTCTTAGCTGATCCTTTTCATTTGGCATATATGTGTGTTTTCCTATTAATAGGTACTCATGATCCGTGATAATACTCTGAGAAGTTCCGTCTTTCAGTCTCACATGAATCGGGATGAGTCTTTCAATGATTAGTGGCTCATTGTTCAAGATAGGTAGTTTAATTATGTAGATTAACCAATCTAGTTTCGTTATTATGCTAATTTCGCTGGAATCTATTATACGTTGGTAGTTTGTCTCGCTTTTTTCGAAGTGGTACCGATTTCCATGTTGTTTTTCGAAATCCGTGATGGTATTCTTAAGTATTTCTGGTGTTACAAGAGTTGTTTCCAATATCCCGTGCTTTCCCAAGCTTACAGCTGAAATTGCAGTGGACAGATATTCGGAGAGTTCTGTCATCAATATATCTATAGTGGAACATGGCTGTTACGTTGGTTGCCTGCATACAGGCGAAGGGGCGGGGGCACGCCGGCGAGCAGCGGTGCTGCGAGTTGTCGGTCGGCTACCCCGCGCTCTTGTGTTCTGGACAGCTGACTGTCAAGACGTTCTAGACTCTCTCTCTGATCTCTCGTGAGCCTCGTTGGCTGTAATAGTTTTACTAGCTGGTGCTAATCTTTATTCGTTCTTCCGGCTTTGAAGCCACTTTTGTACCCGTAAGTAGAATATAGTTTTTGTTAATATTCACTTGTTTGTTCATTATTTCTCACTCCCAACTGGTAATTTCCCAAATTTCCCTTCCCAATTAGTATTAATCATCCCAGATTATAATAGTTAATAGCTCGTTTTGTAATATCATAATTTTTTTGCCTTTATTAGATGCATTTATTAGGTCCCTCATGAGGGAATTCTCAATTACGAGTCTGCTGTTTAGGCTCTTGAGTTCTTCTTGTGATGGACTGTTCAAGATAATTTTAATTATTTTAGTATTATTCTTTACTACTTCGCTTAGTTTCTTAGCGTTGTAGTAGGTTTGATCAAATTCCTTGTTTATATTATCTAAATCTAGTTGGGACGGGGTTCCAAACAATGTTCTGGATATGTCTCCCACAGAGTTGAACAAGCCTCTTCTCAACCGGGTTTTTCCCATTATGTTGTGGAGAAGTATTTCCTTAATCTTAAGTCGATTATATCTAGAGATGATACTGTCAATGACCTGCCTCTGGGGACAGTTTCTGTCACAGTTTTGCAAGAGGAAGTCTTTAAGTTTACTGATGGTATGGATTCTCTGTCGTATATTGTTAAGGTTTATTCCTATGATGAGTGTCCATTCTTCATCGTAAACGGTAGCTTAACCCAGTTGTTCTTTGAATACGTTCTCAGTTAGCCTTTCTATTTTTAATTGCGCTCTGGCAACTGCTACCAGGAGTAGCATGATCATCAGTATTTTCACCATCATCTGAAAAATATGGCTTTGTCTGATCAATATGTATCCTTATGAGTTTGTTTCCGTTTTTAATTATTAGATTGTTATTATCAAGACATTCTGTTATCTCAAAAGGACCTTTCCAACTTGGATCGAGTTTATTTTGTTTGGTGTTATTTCTTATTTTCACAAGATCGCCTTGCTTGTAGATAGGGTGTGTTCTAGTAATACCACTGTCCATTCTCCTCTTTGTTTTAAGCATCTCGATTCTTATTATTTCTTTTGCGAGCTGGAGGTACTTTTCGTGTCTGTTTTTCCATTTCTTAATCAGATCTTGGTAGGTTAAGTTAGGTGAATTTTCTAGTTCAGAGGTAATATTATTGGGTTCTCGACCAAACATTAACTTGAAAGGTGTCTCATTAGTAGTTTGGTTCGGGGTAGTATTTATAACCCAATTGATGTAACGCATGTTCTCGTCCCATTCTTTGTCTTGAGGAGCTGTTTTAATTAAATTCAATAATGTGGAATGCATCCTTTCGATATTTCCATTGGATTGTGGGTGGAATGATGTGGTTTGAATGTGTTTAATCCGCAGGGCATTTTCGAATTGCTCCATGAGTTCTGACAGGAAATTCGAACCTTGGTCTGTTAGGATTGTTTTGGGTGCTCCGAACGTATAAACATAATGCTCTATCAGGTTTTCAATTATAGATGCAGTTGTCTCTGTTGGTATTGGCATGAAAACGGTGTATCGTGTTAACCTGTCTTGGAGTGACAAGACATATCTGTTACCTTTCGATGTTATAGGAAGAGGTCCAAAAATATCCAATGAAATCTTGTCATTGGGGTTAATAGGTATGTCAGGTATTATAGACTCGGCCTGAGGTGTCCTCTTAATTGTTTTTTGAAGTTGACACACTGGGCACTTCTTAACTTATTGCTTTATGTGTTCATCCATATTTTCCCATAGGCCTATCTTTTTGGCTCTTGCGATTGAATTTCTTTCTCCCAGGTGTTCGTGGGATTTTTTGATGATGGATTCTTGCTCTGCTTTCGTAAGTACCCTCACGTTTGTAAAGCATAGGTGAAAACTTAGATGCGGGTAAAGGTTTGACAAATATTCCAACATTTCTTGTAACATTTCCTTTTCTATTGGAGTGAACATGGGATCGCCAAACTGGAGTCGAACTATCGTCAATTTTCTGCTTATTGCTTCAATCAGCCAGCCGAGTTTTCTTAAACAGTCCTCTTCGTTGAAATTTGGCATGTCTTCTTTATTTATTCTGTTCCATAGTTTGCTTGTTGCGTTGGGCTTTCTCTTAATTTTACCTGAGGTTGGGTTCTGTCTCAATTCTATAAAATCTCTGTGAAGAGGTTCATTCGTTTCATTCTGAGTTTCATTCATTCTCACATTCTTCTATGGGGTAATTTAATTCTTTCCTTGAGCACTTCATCACCAGTAATAGTTGGCCGAGCTGGTGTGTCGAATATCTTGGTTTCAGAAAGTTCTTGTTCTGTCCTTTCTTCTTCCGAATCTGTATCTATTTGTTCTGGACCTTGTGAGAGGATGTTATTTTCAACTATTGGAAAAAGTCTTGACAAGCAATCCGCTACCTTGTTTTCCTTTCCGTTTACGTACTCGATTTCGTACTTGTATTCTTCAAGTCTTAGTCTCCACCTTAATAACCTTGAGCTTGGATCCTTCACGTTATGGATCCAAATTAAAGCTTTGTGATCAGTCTATATTTTAAATACATTCCCTAAGTCTCCTAACGGCCCAAACGATTGCAAGGAGTTCCTTTTCACTAGTCGAGTAGTTTTCTTCTGCTTTATTCAAGGTCCTTGATATGAATAAGCAGGGGTGACCTTCTTGTGATAGGACGGCTCCCAATCCTTGGTTTGAGGCATCTGTTGTTAATGTAAATTGTTTCTTGAAGTCCGGATACCTTAGTACTGGTGCTTTGGTTAAACTTTCTTTAAGTTCCACAAATGCTTTCTCACGTGTTGGTGTCCAATCAAAAATGCTGACCTTCTGGGTGAGCCGTGTTAGTGGTCTTGCAATACTTGAGAAGTTCTTGATGAACTTCCTGTAGTAGCCGGCTATGCCCAAAAATGATTGTACATTCTTAACTGTAGTTAACTTCTTGAAGTTTTGGATTGCCTCTACCTTCTCGGGATTTGGTTTGACTCCTTCGGCCGTTATAAGGTGTCCTAGGTACTCCAATTCAGGTTTCAGGTATTCGCATTTGCTGGGTTCCAAGCGTAAACCCAATTTCTGGATGTGTTCGAGTACAAGTTGTAGGTTCTCATTGTGTTCCTTGAGGGTTTCACCAAAGATCACAATGTAATCTATATAGAAAAAACAGTGTTTACCGATTAGGCCATGGAAAGCTCTATCCATCATACGCTGGAAGGTCGCAGGAGCGTTTTTAAGACCAAAAGGCATTCGGTTATATTCGAAATGACCTTGACTAGTAGAAAATGCTGTGTACTTTTTACACTCTTCTTTCATAGGTATTTGGTGAAAGCCCTCACTCAAGTTGAATGCGGAGAAGAACTTTGCTCTACCTAGTTGGTCAAGAATATCATCTACCACTGGTAATGGATATGCATCCTGATCTGTATTTTTATTCACCTGTCTGAAGTCTATAACCATTCTAAGTTTTCCGCCTTTCTTGAGGACTAAACCAGAGAGGGGAGTTGAACGGGGATTTGGATTCCCCTATAATTCTTCTTTCCAGAAGCTTCTTTGATTCATCCAAGGAGATCTCACGATGTTTTTCGGGGAGTCTATGCGATCTTAGGTTAATAATTTTACCTTTGTTTAGTAAAATCTCGTGCTCAGTTAAGTTGGTACAGGGCAATGGGTCCCCAGGTAATGTGAAGACTTCGTGGTACTGTGTAATGATTTTCCTAATCAATTCCTGTTCTTCAGCTTCTATATGGTTTATTTTAGAGAGGCTTAATAGTTCTTGGGGCCTTAGGTGATAGTTTAAGATGTTTTCTGTTACCATCTTCTCGTCATCATTTCCTTTCTGGGAAAGATTTGCGTTTAGTGAATATACAGCTGAGACCTTTTCATATTTTATTTCTTCTGGTATCCTAATTGGTTGGGATGTATAATTAAAACAGGGTATTTTTACTCTGCTTTTATTTATGTGGTATAAACCGTCTGGAATTTCGGGCTGGTTTTCGATCCAAACTGTTTGATCTTCATTTTCTGATACCTGGATGTTGCATATTTTGGTTGTGTATGCTGCTAAATATTCTCTGTCGTCCAGTAATTCCATCTTAAATTTGTCTACTACGAGATTCTTTTTCGTTATTGCCTATTTGTCGTACTTTTTAAAGAAGGGTAGCCCTATAATTCCGTCTTCAGGAAGTGGAACGTTGTGGCTGTGCTTCTTGTAGCCACATTTCGTATTCCGTCGCTTCCTTTTGCGCTTCTTCTATGGTTTTGGGCCTCATTGACCTAATTTGTACACCGATTTCCCTTCTTAGGTTAATCATGTACCTGTTAACTGCTTCTTGTTCTTCTATTTTTAAGCGCATTCTTCTCTCGGTACTGTTTTCAGATTTACTCTGGATTGCGTAATTTAACTCATTCGTTATTTGTTTAAATCGAAGTGAAAAATTCTCAACGCTTTCCGTAAGACCTTGCTTGCAGGTTTCCATTTTGCTTTTGATTGCAAGAACAGAACCTGTTTGCTTGAGGTTTTGTCGTAATGCCTCGAATAACTGCTCATAAGTGTCGATAAGCAAATCATATTTGCTTCCAGGAAGCAAAGTGCTCATTGAATGAGCACAGAAATTGATACACCTTCACAGCTAGTTTTATTTACTTTTAATTTGTAGGGTTGCTCCCGACACCCACTGTTTGGAGACCCTTGTTGCGCGTCTTTCTAATTCTGTCAACTTTTCAGATGGATTTGAAAATTACTTTTTAAAGTCAAAAAAGGGAAGATTTTCAGTTTTTTGGTAGCAAATAAAATAAAGAAACTGTGAACAACTCCGGAGACTTACCAGTTTTTCGAAAAATCACTTTTGTAGTTCTACCCAAGCACGAGATTATTCCATGCTAAAAACGGCGGAAATTTTAACTCGTATGATGACTTCGAGATACATGTGATCTCGAAGTCTTCAAGATGTCAAGAACTTGCATCATGGGAGTTAAAATGTCCGCCGTTTTTAGATTGGAATAATTTCACGCTACCAAAAAACTGAAAATCTTCCCTTTTTTGTCTTTAAAAAGTCATTTTCAAATCCATCTGATAGATCAATGTCTTTCAACAGATTTTGACAGTTTTTGACAGTTTGTTGTTAATTTTTACTTTCAAATTCCATCGCCCTTAAAGAAAAGTGAAAAAGCTGTTTTATTACTTACAGGTCTATCTGCGAGGGATTTTATTCTTCAATTCCGCTACAAAGTACTCCTATTATTTAAATTACTTCTTTTGGAAAAGAAGATAGTATTTTTTCAATCACCAGTGCATCCCTTATGTACAACAATTTTAACTCTACTGTCTTTGTATCCTGGAATGATAGAAAATGGATTAATACATTCTACGTATGTCAGGTATGAAACCAAAGAAGAAATTTTTATTACTTATTTCATTT
>CAJFCO010018137.1:0-17206 GCA_904066015.1 Synergus gifuensis | reverse complement strand
CAGACAACCAATGCTCCGCCGGTCCTGGAGCCTTGTATCGCTCTATTTTTCCCTCAACGCTCCTCTTAGTTTTCAAAACCCATTTACAATTAATTGGTTTTCTGTCGCTCAGCAAATCTACCAGAGTCCAAGTCTGATTTTTTTGAGCGATTTATATTCAGCTTGCACTGTAGATATCCAGTTGTCCTTGTCTGCTCGATTAAGAGCCTCGTCGGTGGTCAGTGAATCACCTGATTCGATATCCGCTTTGTATAAGACAAAATCATCCATTTTGACTTTTTTAAGGATTCCACTAGAACGTCTTAATTCCAAAGTAGCTTCTCGAATAGGTGGCTTTTCCTTGACTATGCTGATATCACTCCTACTTTCGCTGTCAATGGTGTCTGATGCAGTGTCAAAAATTTCTACTGATTCCAGTATTTCGCTGTCAAGGTCACTCATCAGTGTATCCCTCACTTCATCCGCATTTTCTTCAGTTAGTGGACGAAAAATTTCTGCTTTTTGTTCTTCAATTCTTGTTAATGTAGGCACTTCAGTCTTGTTTCCGTGGATACGATAGCACTTAGTTTTTTCGCAGTTTATCAAACAGACAGCGGTTTGTACTGCTTCAGCCCAATACTTTTTGCCTAATCCTTTGTCGAAGAGCATGCATCAAGCTTTTTCGATGATTGAACGGATCATTCTTTCGACAATTCCATTCTGCTATGGAGTGTATGGAATCGCTGTATGGTGAATAATTCCTGAGTCATGCAAACAATCGAGGAAGGATTTATTTACGTACTCCGTCCCATTTTCGGTACGTAAAAGTTTATGTACTTCTCTTCGTGTGCTTCGATGACTTTCTTAAATTCTTTAAAAGTGTCTTTAATCTGATCTTTAGATTTTAGAAAAAAGCAGTGCACTTTCCTTGTGTGATCATCTATCGGACATAGATTGGAATAGAGCAATTGCAGTTTTCCGTCAACATGCGTACATTTGTTGGTAAACGGGAATCTATGTTGTTTTCCTTCGGCGTATGAAATGAATGGTTCATCTGTAATATTCTTAAAATGCAAACCGATTGCATATTTATCGCGCAGTAACTTTATGTATTTCGGATTCGGATGGCCTGGTCTTCGATGTCATAAATAACCGTCGGAATTCACCTTTGTGCAATTTACTACGTTATTCGAGCGATCTAACCTGTAAACGTCATTCACCATTCTATCTGTCACAATCAATTCACCGAATTGATCCAAAATCTCCACAACCTTTTGAGTCAAAATGCACCATATGACCGTTTTTACTAATTTTACTCATGGGCAGTAAATTACTCGAAACTTCTGAAATGAGCAGCACATTTTTCATTTCAAAAGCTTCTTGATTATTTTTGTTGATAACATTGCGATTAACGTTATCTACATCAGGAACAGACATTCGATTTTTATTCGCTATAACAACTTCTTCTTTTATAATTTGAGAAGTTTTCTTAATCCGGTCTTCTCGCATAGTCATATGTGCTGATGCACTCAAATCGAGATACCATTTATTTGATGCGCGTTGTCCAGCTGACAAGACAGTGAAAAAGGTTCTGTCACTTTTTGACTTCCACGAGTTTGAGTCTTGAGTATCCTCTTTCTTCGTTGTGGGACATTCTTTTGCGATATGCTCATATTTGTTGCACTGAAAACACCTAGGGCCTTTCCCTTTTTCATTTTTGTTTTTGGAGTAGTGATTTTTGCCAAAAAATTCCGATTCTCCATTTTGTTTTTCACATGACACCGTTTTAATATCTTGGAGAAGTTTTGTTTTAATTGCATCACCTGTGATCGGAGTTCCCGAACACTCCCATCATAGGCTTGTACTCATCCTGTAGACCAGCCAATAGCAGGTTCTTTGCTAACCTGCAAACCTACACCGCTTAGCGTGTGAGCTGTGTTTGTGATTTTGTTAATGTATTCGTTGACTAAACTTTAATTTTCGAGCTGCGTTGTGTTAAGAGCCCTAATCAAGCTCATTTTTCGAGTTAAACTAGAATCTTCTAGGGCTGAATGTAGTCTGTCCTAAGCTTCTTTCGCGGTTTTGGCATCCTGGACATGTGAATAATTCACCGGATCGAGAATGAAAATTATTTTTGCTTTTGCTCGAGTCACTTTTCTCACGTCTTGTTCTGCTCCCGTGGCGCATTCAGGTATGTGAGGCGGTAAATTTACCAGTAAATTACCGTTCATGACCGTCAATTACGACAAGAAAATTTTTGTCAATTTTGACCGTCAGTTTACCTTACCGGTCAGAGTCATTCTGAAGGTCAAAATTGATACATAGAGATGACTGGGAAAAATGTGCAACTCGTTTGGAATTTTTTTTCCGTCGAATCTACAATAATTACAACTTCCCCATTTCGCTGTTTTTAAACGCTAGAGATAGCGATTTGCAATTGTTCTTAATCTTGATTCTCCGTGAAGAATAGTTCTCATATTTAAAAATAATTCCAAGGTTTGGAGTGCAAAATCTTGAATCTTTATAATTGACTTTATAAATCTTTAGATTTTTGTACAAAATACATTTTTTCCAAGCGATGTAAAAATAGATACCTTCTGAGTGTTGCGATTTGTAATAACTTCTACCAGCATTGGAAAAATGTTAATGTTACTATATACAATATGGTCACATTTTTTCATCGAAATTTCGATCATTACCGGTAATTACTGACCGGAAACAAGCTCTGACGGAAAAATGGAATTATAGAGTTTCACAATTTGACCGTAAATAACGGTAAATGACTTTCAGAAATTACCGTGACCCGACCGATTTTTTTCTGACCGGTAAACTCACATCCCTGGGCGCATCCCCACAAATCGTCATGTAACAAGAGGTTACACGTGCGCGTGTACTGCACGCACACTTCTATCAAGCTCTCGTTACCGAGCCTTGCGAGCATCTACCCTCACTCCTGATATCCCTGCTCCAAGCGTCAGCCATTGCAGGCTGATCAGTTAAAACCAGCCGCACGACGATCGATCATGGTTCGATCAGCAGTTAACTGGGCGAGACCCACCGAGCAGATCGGTGAGCTCTCGCCTGGTGAAAACTCATGCTCTTTTCCTACCAACATGAATAGGCGCTCCTATAATAGGTAGAAGACCCGCCAGAATTGCAAGGCGTGGGCGCACTCACACTTGCCATTCTCAACCGACTTCTCTCCGTCGAGGGTTGTCCATGCTCAGGCGCGCCTGTTATAGCCAACTCTAAGCCGCAGAAATCACAATTGACAGGTGCTACTGTAATTGTAATTTCACGCATCTTTTATTGCCATTCGTCGCCGTAAATCTTGTCTACTTTCTTTCACCCCTTTTCTTTATGTGGTGACCGACCGACTACTCACGAGTACTCATGGGTTCGGACCCTGATCCCTACGCCTGCGTAGAGGTGCCATGGTGTCATCCATGTTACAATGATTGTTAATCGAAATCAGTATCATTGAACTGTTGCAACATTTCTTCTTGTATGTAATTCAAGAAAATTGTAGAAAATTGAAAAAAAAACTTAAAGTCACTCTGAATTATCTTATCATTGTGTTTTTTTTTGCTTATAGTTACGCACCATTTTTCTAAAAACACGAAGAAAAGGTATAGTTGGCTTTTTCGTCCCATCACTTATATTCTTATATTTTTGAGTACGTAATTTTAACCTAAACTTAAAGTGTATTTTTAATTTTTTTTCTGCTGAATCGTTCAACAGAAAAAAATTATTAAAAATTGAAGGCGGGAAAACACTTGTTCAAAATGGTGTCACGTGGATGTCGCGTGACCCAGGTGTTCTCATAAATATTAATATGACGATGTGGCTTTAATGGAAACTAACGAAACTTATGATAAAGAGGTTAGACCACGGTCTGGTGTCAATTCTGATTAATTTTATTTGATTGCTTTACTTATTAAATTTTATATGACAAGGAAAATTTTTGCAAAAATGTATTTTTATATGTGACAATAACAAGAAATTATATATCAAAGAAGTGAAACATAACCTATAAGGCTATAAGTTATTAAATTAAATCTCTTGATTTTGATTAAATTCTATCTTTTTCTATCCTTCCCAAAAAATTTGAATCTGTTCTATCCATTTTCTCTATCATTTTCTATCTTTCAGTCTATCTCTTCCAGAAAAATTTGAATATCTTTCTATCTCCCATTTGCAATCTTTTTCTATCCTTAGTTATAAACTTATAAATTATTAAATTTTGAACATGCATTTTAATATTTTAAATACAATATTTTGTACATAAATATTATTTTAATCCTACTGCTAACACATGTAACACTGCAAAATCCGCATCTAGGGGGACGCGAACCCACGCGCATAGAGTTCGCTGTTATATGCTTAGTCCACTGAGCTAACGAAGGATTTAGGAGTTGTGTTGTAAAAACCAGTATCACTCATCCAAAAGAGCTCTATCCCAATCTATCCCTTTTTTTTATCTATCTCTATCTTTTTAAATCTCTTTGTTAAATTCATAACTTATCTCTTCAATCTCATTTATTTCGCCGCTATCGATCTCTATCACTTTCAATCTCTTTGTCAGTATAATCACTAACTTATATTGAAATTGATAGATTTGATAGCATACTTCAAAAGCGATAGAGAAGGATTGAAATTATTATACGCGAATAGATGTGGATATAAAGGTATGGATTGAAAAGGATAGACTTCCTAGTAGATTGAAATAAGAATAGAAAAGGATTGAGATGATTAGATTAAGAATAGACACGGATAGAAATGTAGTGATTGAAAAGGATACACTTAAAATACACTTCAAGAGAGATAGGAAAGGATTGAAAAGACTATACAAGGATAGAAATGGATTGAATGGTAAATATTGAAATGGATAGACTTGATAGTATACTTCAAGAAAGATAGTAAGGGATTGAAAGTATTATACGTGGATAGATGTGGATATAAAGGTATGGATTGAAAAGGATAGACATCCTAGTAGATTGTAAAAAGAATAGGAAAGGATTGAGATCACTCGATTAGGATACACATGGATAGAAATGTAGTGATTGAAAAGGATACACTTGGTAATACAATTCGAGAGAGACAGGAAAGGATTGAAATGACTTTACAAGGGTAGTATAGATGGAAAGATAAATATTGAAATGGATAGACTTGATAGTATGCTACAAAAAAGGTAAAGATTGAAATATATAGACTTGGTAGTATACTTAAAGAGAGACGGAATAAGATTGAAATGATTATACAAGGATAGATATGGATAGATTAGTAGATACTGAAAAGGATAAGCGTGTAAAAGAGATAGGTAAGGATTCACATGAATAGATCAGGGATAGATATGTATAGGAAAGTAGGGATTGAAAAAGATAGGCGCTGCAATAAATTGCGAAAGGGATAGAAAAAGATTGGTGTGGATAGATAGAGAATAAAGAAAGATTGGCGTGGATAGATGGAGGATAGGAAATTATTGGCGAAGATAGACGAAGGATACAGAAAGATAGAAATATTGAGATTGAAAAGGAAAGAGTTTCTTGTAGATTAAAAAAGAGATAGAAATAGATTGGCATGGATAGGGATGGATACATTTGGATTCATTTTTCCTTACTATTTCAATCCTGAAGATTGAAAAAGATTCAAATAGATAGACTTTCTATCTTTTTACTTCCAACAGGGATTACTCTTAAAATACTCCGATATCATAAATATATCTACTCTGAGTAGATTTCCGCTATTGGCTTTTACGAAACCCTCGCTTAACATTTTTTTAAATGTTAATATTTTCCGACTTCTATTTTCGACGTGTACATAACCAAAACAAAATATCGGCAGAGAAAAACATATTTGAGAATCACTGACACATAAGCTGTGATTGATCGATAATCCGACCCCTATGATATCAGAATTTCCCTTCAATCGAAACCGTAATAGAAAATTCAAATTTCGACATTAAATTAAAAATATGAAACAATATGCAAAATTATTTAAAAGTAGAATTTTATAAACTATAAGATCAATTCATTAGATAAATGATATCTAACTTTGGAAACAACCCTATTTATACTCTGACGTATTTTTATACTCTGACCAATTCCATTTTAACCTCACATGATAATAAGCTTTCATTTTGTAATTTACATTGCAGTAATTCTTCTTCAAAATATGTTTCTATCTTTAAACTCAATTCTAAAATAGTTCAGTTTATTTTCATTTTGAAAAACGATAAATGTATAATACTTTCTTTAAACGTGCAGAAAACTTTGAATTACGATTACATTTTGTAATTGGATACAATTGTAAGACATATTCAGTACTACTTTCTTTAATAAAACGTATAAAACTTTTACATTTAATGGCATTTAATGCCGTTAGCATAACAAATATTTATTAATATATTTAGGAGTCATTTTCATTTCTTCTGGCTACGAAAATATCTAGGAAGGGAACCTATCAAGTATAAATTCAAAGAACTTATCTTTAATCTACTTAATGTAATGTGTTTTTTTTTTATTTTAGTTCATCAAGAACAGAATCTCCACTATCATCTTTTGGAAATGAGGGAAAAGAATTTACTAGAGCAAATGAAAAAGTGTTGGATAGATGCGAAGAAATTTTATGTGCAAAGAATGATAAAAGTACAGAAGTAATAGGAGAGACAAAATGTGAAAATGTTTTGAAAGATGTGAGACAAGCAATTTCAGAAAAAAAAACAGGAAAAGAAAACTCTGAAATGTCTAGTAAGAAAAGTGCAGATGATTTCATCCAATCAAACAGTGACATGAAGTCTATTGCTTTAGAAATATTCAGTGATAATAATGATTTATCCGGCGATATTGGTGCTCACATGCTTTTAGATACTCATATTGCTAATAATATTTTACAAGTGACTTCTATTGAATCACAGAAATGTGGTTTACCATTATCTATATTTTCAAAGGTACGTTTTTTAGTCTATTAAAAAAATTCAATTGAATTTAACTGAATTCATTCAATCAATTATCATTCAAGTGAAGGTAAAGAAAGTTAATCTTTGTTGGACACCGCTTGGCTAAGGTGACGGCTTTAAGGGCATTGCATGAACGAACTCTGAAACTTTTGTGGCTACGCTAAAGGGCATTTCCTATGTATGAGAAATACTCGGCCAAATGTTAGTATTAGGTGCGCAACTAAGTTCTCGCTGTTTGTCAATAGATAGCTACAGCAGTATGTGCTGGTCGATTTTTACATATCTAAAGCGTCATGAACCAAGCTTAGATATATGGTAAACAAACCGCTTTGACACATTAGTGATTTTAATTTTGCGTTATACACTCTTGGTTATGTGAAAATGTCTGATTTTGTGCCAAATAATCGTCATTTGTGGGAAGTGTTAATTTTCTTCTTTAATTCAAAGAAAACGGCAGCTGAAGCGCATCGAGAGTTACAAAAAGTTTACGGAGATGCTTCTCTAAGCGAAACAACGTGCCGTGATTGATTCCGTCGCTTCAAAGATGGTGATTTCGATATTGACGACCGTCCGCGTGAAGGAAGGCCAAAAACCTTTGAAAACGCTGAACTGGTGGCATTGCTTCATGAGGATCCATGCCAAATGCAAGAAGAGCTTAGTTCAGCATTAGGAGTTACCTGTCAAGCCATTTTCAAGCGATTGCATGCGTTGGGAGTGATTCAAAAGCAAGGAACTTGGGTTCCTTATGATTTGAAGCAAAGAGACGTTGAGCGTTGTTTCTTCGCCTGTGAACAACTGCTTCAGCGGCAAAAAAAAGGAAGGGTTTTCTTCATCGCATCGTGACGGGTGATGAAAAATGGATTCATTACAGCAACCCAAAGAGAAAAAAATCTTGGGGACTGCCCGGTCATACTTCTGCATCGTCGGCTCAGCCGAATATTCACGCTGCGAAGGTTATGCTGTGTATTTGGTGGAATCAGGTCGGTGTTATTTATTATGAGCTGTTGGAACCCAACGAAACCATCACTGAGAAACTGTTTCAAACTCAATTGATGCGATTGAGCCGAGCAATTCGCGAAAAACGGACACAATATGAGCAGAGGCACGAAAAAGTGATTCTACTGCATGACAACGCTCGGCCTCACGTTGCTAAATCCGTTAAAACCTACTCGGAAACGCTCGAATGAGAAGTCTTACCCCACCCGCCGTACTCTCCAGACATTGCTCCTTCTGACTACCATTTGTTTCGATCGATGGCACATGGCCTGGCTGAGCAGCATTTCCATTCTTATGAAGACATTAAAAAATGGCTTGAATCGTGGATAGCCTCAAAAGACGAACACTTATATCGTCAAGGTATTTGAGCTCTGCCAGAAAGATGCGAAAAAGTTGTAGCTAGCAATGGACAATACTTTGAATGATTAATTTGTAACCATTTTTTAACAATAAATTTTCATTTTCATACAAAAAACAGCGAGAACTTAGTTGCGCACCTAAAGTAAAGAATAATCACCTAATATGGAGGGTCATTCATGATCACAAGATATTAGGCTTTCCCGTTAAAAACGGGGCGCATGAATATTCCCCATTTTTCAGTTAACATAATTTTCATTTTACCGAAAATTAAGTAACCGAATAGCCGTTTGGCATAAATTTTATTTATTCGAATTTTCAATTGACATAAGTTGTATTTATCCTAACTGCCATTTATCGTAATTTCTATTTTACCGAATTTTCATTTAGCATAATTTTCACATTTCCGAATTTACGTTCACCATAATGTTTATGTATCCTAATTTCCATTTAATCTAATTTCTATTTTTTAATAAATATCACATGTCATAATAATTATTTGTCCTAATTCACACATTACATAATTTTTATTTGTTGGAAGTGTAATTTGTCATAATGTCTTGTAACAAGGTAGTTACTCTAGGGGGTAGGAGAAGGGAGGAGACTGTCGAGAGTGAGTCGAAGTAGCGTTCGAGTCAGTAAAAATTGACTCCGATTGTCGGAAATGGAACCCTTGGCCGCTGGCTCGAAGCCCGATACGCTAACTCTGCGCCGCAGTGTCTGGAGAATAAAATTAAGTTGATAGTTCTTTAATTTTATTCTCCATTTCTTTGGAAAATAATATAAAGTATATTGTATTTCTCACATTCATTTTTAATTGACATTTGAAATACTTAGCAAAAGTCGGTATGTCAGCACAACTGCTTACCGGTGGAATCTCCAATGTGCTTCGCCGGACTTGGCGTGCACGTCGTTCGACGTTTCCACTTTCAAACTCCAAAACACGAAAAGAGAAATTATTCTCATGTACTTTCCATCCGAAGAGTCATGTGAAACTAATTATTTTCACCTTTTCCCACACAATTTGGAATAATATTATTCCCAAAAAAATTCCGAGTGTATCTATTCGCCAGTGCAGTGATTTACCTCCTTTAGAAGCAAAAAGGAATTTTGACATCTGTAAGTATTGCTCACTCTTTCTAAAATATTGTCTGAACCCTTCTTTTTTCTCGTATCTCAAATCTTTTATTTAAACAAAACTATCAGTTTTTGCTAAAAATGAGACACTAGCCCCTATTTTTGCCAACGAGAAACCGATCTCGATGGAAGGGCCCATTAAACAATGTATATCTGCAAATTTGTCATCTAAAGTAAATCGTGAGGTGGGAATTTGACTGATTCCATAGATTTCACGTCTTTTTTGTGTTTTTTTTTTCATTTTTTGTTCCAGCGCTCCAACAGTCTTAACGTAATTTTTATTTTTCCTAATATTCATGTAACCTAATATTTATTTCTCCGAATTTCTAGTCATTATAATAACCACTTATTCAAATGTCAACATGAACTAATTGCTATATCACCGAATTACAGCTTGTCATAATTTTTATTTTCTATAAATGTCATTCAACCTAATGTCTATATTTCCGAATGTCCATGTGCCATAATCTCCATGCAACATAATTTCCATCTGTTCTAAACGATTTCCGGTCAGTTTTGAAGTCTTTGTTTTCCATCTATATGAATTTTGTCTGGGTGGTAAATGAAGTGGAGATGGGGCTCTAAGCCACTTCTTAGCACATGAAAATAAGTAGGTGCTAAATTTAAATGAGGTTTTATATGATGTGATTTAAATTTAGCGCCAAATTTTTTTCGTGTGCTAAGAAGAGGCTTACAGCGCCATCCCCACTTCATTTACCACCCAGACAAAATTAATATAGATGGAAAACAACGACTTCAAAACTGACTGGAAATCGTTTAGGACAGATGGAAATTATGTTGTATGGAGATTATGGCACATGGACATTCGGAAATATAGACATTAGGTTGAATGAAATTTATAGAAAATAAAAATTATAACAAGCTGTAATTCGGTGATATAGCAATTAGTTCATGTTGACATTCGGATAAATGGTTATTATGATGACTAGAAATTCGGAGAAATAAAAATTAGGTTACATGAATATTAGGAAAAATAAAAATTACGTTAAATGAAAATTAAGACAATTAAAAATTATATAAAATGGCAATTCGGAAACGTAAAAGTTAGGTTATATGCAAATTAGGGCAATATAAAATTATGATAAAGGACAAATAGAATAAATAATAATTCGTATAAACGGAGATTATGACTCAAAGACATTATGACAAATTACACTTCGAACAAATAAAAATTATGTAATGTGGGAATTAGGACAAATAATTATTATGACAAGTGATATTTATAAAAAATAGAAATTAGATTAAAAAGAAATTAGGATACATAAATATGATGGTGAACGTAAATTCGCAAATGTGAAAATTATGCTAAATGAAAATTCGGTAAAATAGAAATTATGATAAATGGCAGTTAGGATAAATACATCTTATATCAATTGAGAATTCGAATAAATAAAATTCATGCCAAACGACTATTCGGTTACTTAATTTTCAAATGAAAATTATGTTAACTGAAATTTGGGGAATATTCATACGCCCCTGGTAATATGAATATTTGCTGTGAAAATCTTTATTTTCTCAAATGGAAAAAAGCATCACTGTCACAGCAGACAATATAGCTGCGCGGGAGATGTCAGATAAATTTAAATTTTGTAACAAGGGTGTGGGAGAAGGGAGAATACTGTCGAGAGTGCGTCGAAGTAGTGTTCGAGTCAGTAAAAATTGACTACGACCACCGGGAATCGAACCCTTGGCCG
This sequence comes from Synergus gifuensis, assembly GCA_904066015.1. Lineage (NCBI taxonomy): Eukaryota > Metazoa > Arthropoda > Insecta > Hymenoptera > Cynipidae > Synergus > Synergus gifuensis. The sequence goes on along the minus strand of CAJFCO010018137.1, from coordinate 6,064 downwards.
CCGGCTCGAAGCCCGATATGCTACCACTGCGTCACGGAGTCTGGGTACTAGAACGGCTCTGGCCAACCGTATTTCTAGTACCAGCGTGACCTCACTCGTCTATCAGTCCTATGGAGTAGAAGTGGAAAGGGAATGGGAATTGTGTGCGAAATGGTCATTTTTTACTATTGAGCCCCGTAAAACTCGCAAATGAAAAAATTAATAAATAACTCAGGTACCATTGCAAACTTTATGCTTTTGGCTAAAACTTTTATGTGGAAACTATTTGTCTATAATGATTAGTATTAGAATTATAGTCTTTGGAAAAAAAATTCAAAATGACTGTTTCGCCCCACCAGGTGGGGCGAAAAAGTCATTTTATTTTAAGACTGAAAATCGAGGAAAAGCCATTCTTTAAACATAAAATTCAAATGTTTATTACAAAAAATCGTATTTTAACATTAAATCGTCAATCACTCAGTATCAAAGTAATATTGTGGAATTTTTGCGACATTGCGTTTCGGACGGCTAATGCGACTTGGCCCTGCCTTTGATTCGTCAAATTTTGCCGGTCTACTTCTCTTAGTAGCTGTTTTTTTGGACGTTTTAGAAAGAGGTTTCATAGAAAATGTAATATATTTCGCTAAATATATTATGAGAAATTTATATATTATAATTATTTATGGCAGCCGGGTACGGGATTTGAACTCCCGAACACCTATCTCTACTCCTTGACACTAACAACTAAGCCCCACGGCTAACCTTGTACATGAAATATTTTAGAAATGTTTCAGTAAAGTATCACACAAGACAGGGCAGCTGTGATACTTTACTGGGATTTTTGTAAAATATTTCATGTACAAGGTTAGCCGTGGGGCTTAGTTGTTAGTGTCAAGGAGTAGAGATAGGTGTTTGGGTGTTCGAATCCCGTATATAGCTGTCACAGAATTTTTTCTGATTTTTCAAAGCGAAAAAAGCTATACAGGATCCTTTGTAGGTTGCTCTGAAGGAACTCGCAAATTATTATTTAAAAAAATATATTTTTTTAAACTACACAGGATCCTGCAAAGATTACTAAATAGGAAACTATAAATTTAAATGCGATACCATACATGTTCCTCAGTAGAAACGTGCATAGGATCTTTTACAGTTTCCCATGCTGAATAATTTAATCTGGAGCATAGGAACCTTTGTAGCAAATAAAGGGTAAAGGATCCTACATGGGAACCGTCTTTTAATATGTATAGGTACCAATTTTCTTTATCACCAGGAAACTACACAGGAACCTACATAGGATCATTGTCACCTTTCCTTTAATGACACACACGTCAGAAACTATATGGGAACCTTAATAGGAACATGTACAGTTTCCTTTAATTATTCCTATAATAGGATCCTTAAAAGGAACCCATACAGGAATTTTCAATAGAGCGGCATAGTCTAGATTTGGGAATTTCCGTAAATTAGTCTGGGACATAGACAATGGGGACCCGCGGTAGTTAATTTACAATGGGGGGCGGAGGAAAGTTCGGTAACTGAGATCTTTCAGATCTCGGGTTTTCGAAATAATCAGATCGGTCGGATCGGTCTTTTAGTGTGATCTCGTTGGCTCTGCAGGGTACCGATATATTTTGTATATAGTTCTGAGACTGAGGATTGGAGTGCATGACGGCTTTCCCTTTTTATAATATAATATAATATATAATATGAGTAGCATTATAAGAATTGATATAAATATACACATATAGAATATAGATATCGATTGAATAATATAACAGCGAAACAATTTAATAGATTGAACGAGAATAGCTAATTGTATTTTGTTAAATAACAGGATTTCTAGTAAATTTATTGCAATTGTCATTACTTCAAGCAAATAGTATGGATAATGTTTGTCAAGCAATAATAACCAACTAATGTAATATCGCATTTTATATCCTTTAAAGTAGAAATGTTTTCACTAAACGTAAGAAATAGAGTTGAGAGTAATAGGAGAATAGGATTGAGAGCTATAGAATCTTAAATTACATTTTAGGTTTTTTAAAATTGAAATGTTAACACCAAACGTAAGAAATAGAGTTGAGAGCAATAGGAGAATAGGATTGAGAGCTATAGAATCTTAAATTACATTTCAGGTTTTTAAAATATAAATGTTAATGCTAAACGTAGAAAATAGGACCAATAGTAACAGGAGAGTAGGGCTACAGTGTTGTAGAAGCCTTAGGAATTAGGGGAGGAACCTCAGATACAGAAAGGCCCAACCCCCGAAATGGAGGGGTGAGGACCTAAAGGCAGCCCCTGCGTGGGAGTCCGTCATCAGAAAACTAGGCAGATTTTCCCGAGCTAGCAACCCGTGCGGATCGCTCTAGTTTTGCTCTCTCTCTCTCGATTCAGAAAACTGTTCTCGTGTGACACGAAAAGCTTTGTAGATTATCTGAATAAATTTTGAGTTATCTGTGTTTCCTGAATTTTGTTCATTTTATTTCAAATTAAATATTCACCGATTAAAACAATTTGCAAGATTTTCAGCACAACGCGAGGGAAACTTCAGTTCTTTACAAAGATGAACTCTCGCTCTTTTCCCCAAGGAATTCATTTCAAATTCTTTTGAAATTTGGTTTCATATTGACTTTTGAAATTTCGCGCCTAAGTCGACTCTCAGACATTACAGGAACGGTTGAAATAGGCAGGTCAAACATTTTACACAGTAGGGGAGCGGCGGCTAATGTGGCGCGTTCGAGTTTTAGAGTATTAATGTATTTTCTGCTTGTGGATATAGTTTCATTAGATGTATACATATATGTTTTCAACGTCACATTATTAAGAAATCGGGATAATTAAATTAATTGCCTGATTTTTATGACCAAAAGTTAGTTTTGGTTCTTTCGCTTGTATTGTTAGAGTAGTTAAAAACAAGTAAAAAATGACAGAAATTTTGCTTAAAATTATAAAAAATTTTTGGAAATATACTGTTTTCAGTTTTTTGAATGCTTTAAAGTTTAACATTTTGAGTAAAATTAATAAAGTTTTATGTAAAAAATCGTTATTAAATACTATTCACATGTGGCTAATATGGCGCATTAATTGATGAGTCATTCTGTACTGTTAACAAAAAATTTTTTCCTTGACATTTCAACAGATATAACCCTGAAATTATTGTGAGACATTCTGAACTGTTCAAAAAACATTTTTGCTTGAAATTTCGGCAGACATAATTTCTCAAATAAGTTAATAATATTAAAAACTAGCTGTGAAGTTGTATCAACTTTTGTGCTCATTCAATGAGCACTTTGCTTCCTGTAAACAAATATGATTTGCTTCCTCATAGAGGAAGCATTAAGCATTCTTTACATCATCATTAAATTTTGATTATTTGAGTAGTTATATTCAAAAAATTCATTTTCTAAAATTACAATAAAGCACAACTTTCTTATTTTTCAATGAAATGCATTAATCTTATAGGTCAATCGATTCGTCTCGACGCAAGGAACCCTTATTTTCCTTACATCAGCTTTGAATTTTGAATATTTGAGAAGTTATAGTTGAAAAACTAATTTTTTAAAATTAAATAGAACCATAACTGTTATTTTTCAATGAAATGCAATATTATTATAGATCAATCGATTCGTCTCGACATAAAGAATATTTATTTTCCTTACGTCAACTTAAAATTTTGGTTATTTGAAAAGTTATAGTTAAAAATTAATTTTTGAAAATGTAATTAACCATAACATCCTTATTTCTTAATGAAATGAATTAAATATATAAGCTAATCGATTCGTCTCGATAAAACGAATCTACGTTTTCCTTACATCAGCTTTAAATTTTGAATATTTCAGAAGTTATAGTGAAAAAATAAATTTTAGGAAAATTATAAAAGTACATAAAACTTGTAAAATTAAATATTTTGTTAAACGTTTGTAAGAAATTCAACTAGGTATATAGTGGAATAACTATGCTAAATTTGATCAATTTATCTCTACGCGTGTTCAAGAAATTGCTGGATCGTAACATACATCCGTACACACACATACACACACGTACATCCGGACAATTTTTCAGAACATCATGTTAGATATATTGACCTTAAAATATGTTGAAAAAAACCTCTTTTAGGAAACTGGATTTTGTCACCACTACAAAGCTTCCTTTATGAGGAAGCAATAAATATATTTATCGTATTTTTATTAGATTTTACTAATTTTTCTTCATAATTTGTTTTTTATTCAATAATTACGAATTTAAGTCGAAACGCTCTACATTACCAAACAAGGTAGGATAACTTGGCGTAGGTGCACTTTTTGGAAAAAACGTTAATTAACTGTTTTAATAAACTTTAATTAAATTATCTCTATGCATAAAGCATTGGTAAGATATTGGCCTAAACAAAATATATTTTATTACAATATTTTACTTTATATTGGAATTTTAATAGTGAATTTTCCTTTATGTGCGCCGCATTCGCCACCGCTCTCCTAAGCTTGGACATCTGTCAGCATACCGACAACAGCTCCACATTAGTGAATTTGTGTTTGCATCAAATGTGTATTCTCGATCGAAGTTGTCAGTTTTCGAGCCAGATTCTCGTCATTTGTGGGAAGTGTTGATTTTCTGCTTTCATTTGAAGAAAACTACGACTGAGGCTCACTGAATGCTCTCAAGTGTTTACAGTGAGGCTGCTCTTACAAGGGGAGTGCATCAATCTGTACTCATCTTTTTCCATGAAAATTTCATAATCGAAAATTCATAATAGATGAGTAATAATGCCAGAGTGAGAGGACCCATTACTCAGAATATTTCGAGAAATTGGTTTTTGAAAATTGCGATTTTCTCGCACGCCGAGTGAGTACCGGCCGACAAGATTTTCAGTCAAGTGGTGCGGTGGCCTAGTGGTTACGGCTGTCGACTGGCATGCTGCTGCCGTGCGTTCGATTCTTTTTGCCGGTGATTTTTTTTTTTTTTTTATACATTGTTAATTATTTACAATGTAATTAATGTAAGTTTAATTTAATTTAAATAAAAAATACTGAAAATTATAAATGATAATTAATGCTGTCAATATACTTTGCATAATTTATATTAATATTAATTATTTGAAATGTACATTTATTTTACACTTTATTTATGCAATAATAAACATTTATTTACTTATTTAGGAAATATTGCTTGAAAGAATATTCTATCAGGCAGAAAAAGGAACTTGAGGCTTCATTGTTATGACCTAATAAAGATTTATTTCTTTGAATAATTGTATAATATACCAGGTATAAAAAATATAATATATTATAATAGACCCAGGTATAAAAAAATCCAGTTTGGAATGAGTCTGCGAGAACATTTTAAACTTTCAAGTAACAGTGGTCACAGATTGGAAACGAGACGAACTCGTACACAATGAAAGGCCTATGTCCGTGTGAAAATAGTAGGAGGCCATAATGATTGCGCGCGCACCAACTTCTCCTCTTCTGAATTTGAAAACTCGAAGATGTACGATTGCCGGTCGGAAAACTTCGGGCGGTCTATCTATTTATATCATCTTGATTCACATTTGAAATAAAATCAAGAAATTGTCGATTTTAATATTTCGATGCTTTCGATACGTTGATTTTGAGGTTAGATTTTTCAGGTGGAGAATATTAACATTAATACTATTATGTATATTATTAATGTTAATATTATGATTATAATATAATAGAATAGATTATAATCGTCATTTATTTCTATTTGGATCCGCAAATTGGAAGAAATTGAAGAAATTGGTTATTCTTATGATTTGAATACTTCGCGCGATTCTTATATAAGTAGATTCTGAGGTTGTGATTTTTCAGGAGTGAAATATAAATAAATGTGATATTGATATCAGTTAATATAAATAAAAAATACTATTATATATAATTAGTGTTAATATTATAATTGTATTATATTCTGATTGAATTTATACCTTTGATTCGCACATATTAGATAGAAATTCAAGAAATTGTTCATTCCTGAAGTAAATTTCAACGAGGAATTCAATGGTGACCTTCATTTTGACTTTGAAGTTAACCTTCATGGCTTTTTGAAGGTCAACTTTGTTGTTTAACCC
>CAJFCO010018136.1:79038-97739 GCA_904066015.1 Synergus gifuensis | reverse complement strand
ATCCGAACCAATCCGCATGAATCCGAATTTTTCGGATTAATTCGGATTGGTTCGGATACACCGGATTAAATCGGATTCATTCGGATTGAAAGTTCGGATTCGTTCGGATTGACCGGATTCATTCGGATTAATTCTGACTCATTCGAATTGATTCGGATTAAATGTTCGGATAGATTTTGAATGGGCTTTGGATTAATTCGAATTGAAAACTTCCTTCGGATTAGATCGGAATAAAACTATTTGGTTTGGACACAAATTCCGGAATGATTCGGAATGCATTTCTATCCGAAGGTTTCGCTAGGGTAGGTCTGGTCTCTGGTTCTGAGAATTGTTGGCCTGTGTTATTTTTCTCAATGTAATAGTTCTCTTTGCTTTTTTCTTTAATTAGACACATAGACTGGTAAAATAAAAGAGATTAGCAATAAATAAGGAACAGATGTGTTTTAAAATATTTTCGAGGTCAATTTTATGTATAAATACGAATACATGAAGCACGTATTTGCTTTTTCTTCAAATTTGATGAATGTTTTAAAATTATAAGCCTCTATAAATTTGAAGCCATTTACGACGTCTGTCATAAATACACATGCGTGCATGGTATTAAAACAAAAGCTGATAAAACAAAGGAAATTAGTAATAAAGGTACAGATATTGTGTTTGAAAATATTTTTCGAGGTGAATTTTATATATAAATACGAATACATGAAGGCACGTATTTTAGAGTTCAAGAAAATTTTTCTGAATCCATTAAACTCATTTTGAAAAATGGCACTCTTCAAAATTGGAACATTATTCTTAACTTTTGCGATTATATTTAATTCTATTGGTGAGTATAGAATAATATAGAACATGAAGAAGTTTTAATAATACACAAATTTATTCACTATAATATGTTTAAAAATAGTATTAAAGCAATAAAATGAAGAATTTAAATACTGTGAACTCTATTCTCTCAATCTGAATTATAGTAAAAAGAATTTTCAGTTTTTTAAAATTCTATCGAATTTTGAGGGTTCTCAAGAGATTTTTATGATATTTAAAAGGATTGTTTTCAATTTCAAAAGATTTTTACGAAAGTTAAGTTATTTTAGGAAATTTTAAAGTTCCTCTCATGGAATTTTAGATTATTATATTTTAAACGATTTTAAAGAATTTCACAGTATTTTAAACAGTTTTAAAGGTTGTCGAGGAAAAATAAAATCTAAAAACCCTTTTTTGAGTTATAGCCAAAAAACGATTTTTTGGAAATTTTGTATTTTTCAAACCTTCTGAAAATAAGTAAAACATTTAATCTGTACAATTTGAGCGAAGAATTTCAAACAGTATCTCGAAAGTTGGCGATGGTTTGGAAAAGTGAGAAATTTTTTTTTCTTTACTTATTATAACTTCCAGAGTTTTTGAGATATTTGAACGGCTTTTGCACCAGATTGTCAGGAATTATAGCCGGGTTAAGAAAAATGAAGGAAAATTAAAATCCAAAAAACCGTTTTTGAATTAGACAAAAACCGATTTTTGGGAAATTTTGAATTCTTCAAACCTTCTGAAACTAAGTGAAATGTAAAATTTCGTCGAAATATCAATGATTTGTGAAATTTGAGCGAAGAATTTTAAACAGCATCGCAAAAATTGGCGATGGTTTGGAAAAATGAGAAAAATATTTTTTTTACCTTTAATCACTTCCAGAGTTTTTGAGATATTTGATTTATTTTATTACTTTAAAAAAATTTCTCGAAATTTTGAGGAATTTTAAGAGATTTGAAAGGTCTCCATGGAATTTTAAGGTTTTGAAAAAGATTTTCATAATTTCTAAAAGCGTTCCTGGAATTTTAATTATTGCTTCCTCATAGAAGAAGCTTTATTTAAAATTGTTTAAAATTTGAAATTTCGAAAAAGTCAAGAATCTTGGTCGTTTGGTCTTGACTTTTTTTTTTATAATTTTAAGATATTCAAGATTCTTTCAAGAGTTGACAAGATAAAATTCAGAAGTTCTTTTAATATTGACTTTTCAGAATCTCTTCCGAATAAACATGATATTTGAAAATTTAAGTACGCTCACTTTTATCACGCGTCAGAGCATACAATATGACCAATTCATCATTTATTGTTATATCAAAAGTATGAATGTTATAAAACTTTTATTACACTCTTTACACTCATGACTGTTTCACTTACATAATCAAAGTCAATAAAGTTCGAATTTATTACAAGGGCTAAAATCGGAATTTTTCTTTTTTTAAAAAAAAAAAAAAACACTTTTTTAAATATCAACAAAATTTTTTTTGAAATCTGATTTCAGTTTCTTGCAGCCAAAGAGTCACAGAATACAATTCAACTTAAATCAAAACTTTTAACTTTAAACTTTAACTTTAAATTTTTTTAACTTAAAAAAGTAATATATGGGACGTTCTTTTACAAACCGAACAGATTTGGACGAAAAATGACACATTTTTGATTCAGCTAAAACTTTTTTTAAGGGTTCTTTATCGAAAAAGAAAAGATACGTATTCGAAGATTTTTTTTTGGAAAATAGGAAGGATTGAAAATTTGAGAATATGGTGATTTTTGGCTTGAAGACTATTTTTTAAAAATTTATAACTCCGCTTCTATTTGAGCTAGAGACTATTTTTTTTTCAATTTAAATATAAAAGAACGAGCTTTAATAAAAAATACTTCAAAGAAAAAATATTAACAAATTCAAATTGTTATAAACAATTGAAATTTTTTAATTGATTTTTAACAATTGCCCCACCCATGAATCAAGTTTTTGGTATTTTTATCGTATTCTAAGTTAAATTTTCTTACGAAAAGGATTTTTTAAAGGCATGTGATACTTTACCATAAGAGCAAATTAGTTATACCGATTATACATTCATAATAATAAATATTTTTAGTAAATAAGAGTCAATAAACCTTCGTCTCATGTAAACGAAGGTTTATTGACTCTTATTAGCTAAAAATATTTATTATTACGAATGTATAATTGGTATAACTAATTTGCTCTTATGGTAAAGTATCACATGTCCTTAATCTTATTTATTAGCCAAGATGACTTCATTAAAAATTGATGAAATAAATAAATAAAAAAAAATAAATGAAAAACATCACTGTTGAAAATTTAAATTACTAATAAATATAAGATTATTAATAATAATGAAATGAATAAGATAAATAAGATTATTGAATAATCTTTAATAATTATTGAATAATAAATAATATTATTTAATTATTAATTTATTAATAATAATTTATTAGCAATAATTTATTTATAATTATTTAATGATTACATATTTTGAATTAAATAATCTTATTTATTAGCCACGATGATTTTATTAATAATTGAAGAAATAAATAAATAAAAAGAAATAAATGAAAAACATCGCTGTTAAATTTTAAATTCCTAATAAATAAGATTATTTAATAATTTTTATTATTTATTAATTATTTTTTATTTTATTTATTTTTTATTTCTTTATTTATTTTATTTTATTATTATTTATTAATTATTTATTATTCTTTATGATTATCTTTAATAATTATTGAATAATAAATAAGATTATTTAATTCAAAATATGTACTAATTATTTGTCCATCGATTAAAAACTCGTTTTCGAAAGGAAATTTAACATAGAATACGATAAAAATACTAAAAACTTGATTCATGGGTGGGGCAATTGTTAAAAATCGATTTAAAAACTTCATTTTTTTATAACAATTTGAATTTGTTATTATTTTTCCTTTGAAGTATTTTTTTATTAAAGCTCGTTCTTTTACCTTTAAAATGAAAAAAAATAAAGTCTCTAGCTCAAATAGAACCGGAGTTATGAATTTTTAAAAAATAGTCTTCAGGCCAAAAATCACCATATTCTCAAATTTTCAATCCTTCCTATTTTCAAAAAAAAAAAAAATAAAATAAAATAAAATAAATCTTCGAATACGTATTTCTTCTTTTTCGATAAAGAACCCTTAAAAAAAGTTTTAGCTGAATCAAAAATGTATCATTTTTCGTCCAAATCTGTTCGGTTTGTAAAAGAACGTCCCACATATGTCCAAGAAGAACCGCACTAGTGCATATTTTATTCAAATTCATAATTATTTTTTTTTCTTCCAGAGTTCAGTTCTTCACAGGCAAACTTTGTTTTACCACCTCCATATCCACAAATACGTCCGCCTTCTTATGAGATAATAAATAACAGGGTTCACTTAACGGGAGATAGTGCTGGTGGCATACCAGTAGAATTTAATGGTTACTTTCTTGGATCGATCGAAAATAACCGATTTCGTCTAGTAGATCCTAATAGCGAGACGACTATAATACGCATAAGCAATGGCCACGGTCGCTTTGTTCAGGTGTCCGAAAACTTTAGAATAAGTCTTCTAGAAGGCTTCATTGCTGCTCGTCGTAGTCTTTAGATCGACGCTGGTATAACTCCTGCTGAAAAAGTTCCATTAAAAACTATTCAAAAAAGATCAATGGTTTTTAATCCTCGGTCTTAATCATACATTTTCCAAATGAATATGATTGTTTCAAAAATCTGTTAAAATCTATTAATTATTAATTAATAGATTATGATTAGTTTCCATTGAATTACAATTGAATGATATTTAATCCGAAATGTTACCATTCAATGAAACATTTTTAATGAATTTAAATATTTTATATTTTATATTTTATATTTTACTGTTCAATGGTTATCAATTGTAATTTTTAGTGTTAAAATCGAGGATTAAAATTAATGCAAGCATAGAAATTATTATTGAATAATACTTTGTGGTAAAAAATTCTTTTCAATGAATAGATTTTAATAAATTGTTATAATATTATAATATATGTATAGGTATTGAATGATTTGTAATGGAATATTAAACACACTCCAAATTGAATCATGTTTAATGGCATTTAATACTAATATTTCGAGTAGTGTTAATGAATTTTAATAATTCTTAATATATATGTTTAGCTCTTATAAGAGATTAATGTTTTTTAATATCAAACCCATTTGAATGAATGAGTACTAATAAGCTTTAATGATATCGCCGTGTATCGGGTATTGAATGATTTGCAATAGAATATTTACCAGTAGTTGTTGAAATTGTAATTATAAAAAGTATAAAAATGTGGATCTCGAACAGAATCGTATTTAAAACAAAATCTTAAAATTCATTTAAAATCACAAAGATTATGTAATTTGAATTTTTGAATCAAAAAGATTCAAAAATATTTATTATCTTTGAAACTTGTTGAGTATCATTAAAAATGAGTTAGACTGAAAATGCATTTGCTAAATCTCGACTTATCATTAAATATTATCGACTACAAATGAATGTCTAAATTTGTTTAAACATTGATCATTGAAAAAAATAATTTAAAAATTTTAATTAAATACCAGTGGGTGCTCTATCTTCTTTATATAAGTAGTTAATGCATTGCAAAGCATTCAGTAGCAAAGCATTCCAAGCATTGATATTCACGTGTTCGAAAAAAAAGAATCATAATAGATTGTGTGACGTCATGTCACTTATTATAATTAAATTATTAACTTCATAATTAGAAACCAATTATTGTATTCATTCAAAAGAACACGAGCATCCAAGTATTGATCCAATATTAGCCCTATTGAAAAAATCCTCGAGGAAATCCGCGTGTTATTTTCGGATGAGGAAAACACGAGGAAATCCAATATCGACGAAATCCAGACCAGATGCTTTCCCAATATAGACGAAATTCCTCTTCTCAAATGGCACACCAATTGCGCATGCGTCATATTAATTGCGCATGCGTATTGCACATAAATAATATTTTTTAGCATTTTAAATTGCGTGCGAATAACAACCCATCATATATATTCCGAGCGCGCAACTCATGCTCAGTGTATCCAGTGATATTTGAGGTAACTGCGGGTCGATAATGAGAAAGGAATGCAATCGATATTGGGAGATTCGAGTGTATAAGAAGGAAGGTATTGGCGGCTTCAGTCAGTCTTCGTCGTAATTGTCAATCCGTATCGTCGTGATCTTCAACTTATAGTCTTCACCAAGCTACAACCTAGTAATCTTCGACCTTCAACGAGATTCTGCGTCTGGAACGAATATCTGCCCATTGGTAGTTCGACGCGACTCCCGAGACTAAATTTACCTAAATTTCTCCATATATCATTGTGACGTCATGTCACTTATCCGAACATCCCACTATTGATCCGATACCTTGTCAGTGGGTCAAAGAACTCAAAGTTTGAACCATCAGTTCACGCCAAATGCAATCAACAAATTGAAATCGAGTCTAACCTCTCAGGTTGTCTTCAAACTTATCTCCGAATTTTTGTTAATAAAAGAAGTATCGATCTGTTTTTCACCTAACAAGAGATTACACGTGTTCTTCGCCATTGGTCACCGGACGCTAAAAACAAAGTGCGTCACCATGGACCCTAAGTTGTCTACTCCTTTTACGACCTTCGCCCCCTCAAAAAAGTCCTATAAGAAAGTATCCGGTATCCGCGGCTTCTGTCAGTCGTCAGTCAGTCTTCGACGTGGTTACCCTGGCGAAGGCTTCGGATAGAAAATTTCCTATCCGAATGAATCCGAGCCAATCCGAAGTTTGAAGGAAGATTCCTATCCGGAATGATTCGGATTCATTCGGATTAAAAAAAGTACTTCGGAATGGTTCGGATTAATTCGGATTAAAAAATTTCTTCGGAATAGCTCGGATTCATTCGGATTGAAACTTCGCATTCATTCGGATTGAAAAATTTCTTCGGATTGGCTCGTATTCATTCGGATTGAAGCTCCGGATTCATTCGGATCGAAAAATTTCTTGGGAATGGTTCGGATTCATTCGGATTGAAAATTCGGATTGAAAAGTTTCTTCGGAATGGTTCGGATTGAAAATTTGGATTCATTCGGATTGAAAAGCTTCTTCGGAATGGTTCGGTTTCATTCGGATTCGCTCGGATAAAGATTTCGCATTGGCTCGGATGACTTCAGATTGGCTCGGATTGGAATCCTATCCGAAGCTTTCGTCAGATTGTCAAGCCGTTATTGTCGTGATCTTCAACTAGTCTTCACCGAGCTACAACCTAGTAATCTTCGACCTTCAACGAGATTCTATATCCGAAACGAATCTCTGCCCATTGGTAGTTCGACGCGACTCCGGTCCTATGTCCTAAATCAGTAGGCCCGTCAACCAATCCGTATCTTTGATACAAGTTCCCGAGAATCCTCGCTATTCACAAGTATTTAATTCAGTGTCCAATCAAAGTATTTAATCCAAGTGTCTAATCCTAGTGTCTAAATCCTAAGTGACCCCCACGAAGTAATAGTAAGGAGTAGTATCTCCCTATGTATTTGGCCGGTAGAGGTGGGAAAATTTCACCTCCAAGAATTGTGACAGGTACGGCGAATTAAGAACGTTTGCAGTATTTTTGTCATGCGCGTTGCGTTGTTTTCGTGTCACGTGATATTCCCCCTCTATATTAGGATTTTAAAGAATTTTGAGGTTATGTTTGGTTATTTTGAGGTTATGTCTTTGAGGTTATGTCTTAACTGGATTTTAAATGTTTTAAAATGTATGACTACATTTAATTATTCCAAAAATATACTTACTGGCATGTAATAGCTCTCCTTTTATATTTAATTTATATACTTTTTACATATCTAACATTGGATTGCACTGGAATGACAAGAAACGTGTAAGACACAAAACAACACCTTCATGCAAAACAAAAACGCGCGGGTCCAAATTCAAACTAGTCGTCTGCTAGTCTAAACCAACAACGCGCATGACAAAAATACTGCAAACGTTCTTAATTCGCCGTATCTGTCACAATTCTTGGAGGTGGAATTGTCCCACCCCCATTTACAGAGATACTACTCCTTACTATTACTTCGTGGTGACCCCTAAATCCAAGTGTCTTAGTGTCCCTTCATCCAAGTGTCCCAAGCACGAAGTAGTATAAGGAGACCCAACGCCTGTGCTTTTGGCAGCTGAAAAGCAGCCCACAAACACGGTCCCTCTTCCTCGGATTTTCATTTTTTTAGCGACGAGAGCGCCACGCATGGCAAATGAAAGAATTACGAAGAAAAGTTCAAATTCAAAAACATAACCTAAACTGTGCTTTTTGCAATTTTATATGTTGTGGTTGTTTTAATATTTTTTTAAATGAATAAAATTTAAATTTTTTTCGTGAATATGCCGATTTGTTTTTTTAAAGATTGTGATTCGGGTACTAAGGCTCAAATAGAGCGAGATGGACGGAAACTAAGTTTTTTCTCACCACGCACGGTAAGTATTGCAAGATGACATAAAATAGTTTGAAAAATAAATAAGTAACTATTCTTTAAATCCTAAAAGAATAATATATTATATATTTACTTTTATTATTTATTATTATTATTTAATATTCACTTTTTCGTTGAAATTTTAAATTATATAATTATGTTATCATTTTTCCCAGTAAGAAGGCTTGCATTAAATAAGATTAATAAATTTAAATCCCTCGAAAACCTGATCTTTCCTCAGCCACATCAGTGGAGGCCTTGATTCCCAAAAAAAGGACAAAACTTGTTTTTAGAAACTTGACAAATATTCAACCTCTTTAATCAAAACTTAAAAACAACGCACCAAAAAGAAGATTTTATTGAAAGCTAACACTAGTCAATTGATTGTATACCTTTAGGCATTTTAAGGAAAAAGGATGACTGCAATGACAGCAATAATGTTGGCCATTAAAGACATGTATTGTCATTAATTTTAATACTAAACGAAATATTCTTAAAAATTCAATATTTTACGAAAGTTGTTGTAAATAGCGGTAGGTGCATTCTTATATATTATATACACAGTATTATATATTATATAGTATTATATGTGTTAAAAATTATCACATTGAAATTTATGTCAATTTTAAAAAAAGACCTGTGATTCAAAATAACGTTTAACGTTATATTTATAATGTTTGAATATAATAAAGTATGATATGAAAATAAAGCCCACTTGTAAAATTATATTTATTCAATTCACCTTTTAGTGTATATTCTTTTATAAATAATAATTCACTTCGTAATTTAGATGCATGTACATTATGTAGAAACTAATATTTCTGCGACTACAAAACATGATATAAATTATTAATTAAATTTAATATAAAATAATCTAAGTATATAATTAATCATTAAAGGCATAAAATTAGAAGTATAGATTCAAAATTTCTGTTTATACTTAATAAAGTACAATTTTATAAAAATCAATATGTAGAAAAATTAATCATATGCACATATCTTAGGCGAAATTAGATGTATAAAGTCTAATTATCCTCAGTGTATAAAGAATAGTGTTTTAATGTATAGTAATTGAGCGGGTGAAAGTAAAAAGTGTAAAAAAAAATATTTTATTTGTAAAAGTGGGATAAAAATGTTTATAAGTAAAAAGAGAACAAAATAAATTTTCAGAGCAAAAACGGAGTAAGGAGAACCAGCGTTCATATTGACTCCGTTTTTATTCTGAGAATTCATATAATCCCATTTCTAATATGAAGAATTTTTATTCCACTTTTATCCCGCTCAATTGTTCTTAAGATAAATTAGATGTATAATGTATAATTATATGAAATCAAACACTATTTAAAACATGGAAATATTCTATTTCATCAATATTTTGTAGAAAACTAATAAGTTCGTTAAAACTCGTTATTTTTATGAATTTAGAAAGAGGATCGATTTTTTCATTAATAATGATTTTTATACTCAAATTTTCTAACACTATAATCCGCTTTTTCACGTTCGCGTCATCCTCTACTTTTACAAAGCCAAAAAAGTCCTTATCCCCTTTGATGCAACACCACTTGTCAGAAGGCAATCTTATCTGCTTCAAATTTTTTTGACAATATTCGAATGAAAATTCTTTTTTTGTATAATCCATTTTTCCACATCGAATAGTAATTTCAATAAAATAGTATTCGGTATCCAAAAAGGACATTTCTTTAAAAACCAATAATCCAAACCGTGTTGAAATGCAGCTCTCGTAAACTAAAAAAGAAATTAATTCCACACATATTAATACATTTTCTTTCATTTAAAGTTCTTTATGTGTACACAAATTTGTATAAAATTATTATACATAATTTCGTAAACTTTTATTACGATTATTTAAGATGTCAACTTTCGTGCACGATGTTGGAGTAATAATGAATTAAACCAAGAATAAAACGAATTTCAGCATTCATATCATTTACACTAAACATGAATGCAATTTCAATACTTACATTTCCATTTTTTATTGCGCCTTCCGTTTAGATAACATTACAATTAATTAATTAAATTACACCTTCTGGATTTGTGATGACCGTATACACAGGGAAACCTAACCTCAAAAACACTATAGAAGCACTCCACAGCAGACGACACTTCGTAGTTGCGATTTTTCATGAAAGGGGCGCTCTCGTAGCTAAAAAAATGAAAATCCGAGGAAGAGGGACCGTGATTTGGGGGCCAAGTCTAATACATGGCGTTGGGTCTCCTTATACTACTTCGTGGTCCCAAGAAATTAGAATCGTACGTGAGCCTATTTAGACGGCTACCATGCGGAGATCTGAGTCCGCTACTTACCAGTCCAATACAACCACAACCAGCGAAGAAGTTCTCCAATTCAGCCGCTACCAACGCTGAAGTTCTCCAACTCGACCGCCACTAACGCAGACGTTCTCCAAGGTCCAGAGACGTTCACTTGCTGAGAATACCAAAGGGAGCACCTGAGATCTTAGAAGGATTCAACCTCACGGCTAACCAGTAAGTCCCAATGTATTAACCCTATAAACCTTTGATAGGGTGACCAGACGTCCTGATTAATCAGGACATGTCCTGATTTGAAAGCCTGAAAAAAATCTCCTAACTGATTTTTATTTTGTTCTGATTTTCTGGAAGCTGGCCTTTGACAATTTTTTTTTTTCTCTCGACAATTCGCTTACTGTGATCTGTACGACCACCAAGTGGTGGTCGTAATTTCGTACAGATGGCGCAAAGACCGCAAAGTGTTTATTGATGAATGGCAAAGAGACGTAAGACGTAAGGATTAAAGGCCAAAGGAACGAAGGTTTAGAATTCAAAGAATTTCTTTCTTAGCCAGAAAATGTAAATTTAATCAGGAAAATCGGAAATTCTGAAAAATACTAAATTTAAACCACAATATGATAGAATGTACAGTATTATATATTTTAAAAAGGTAATACGATAATAAATGTTTTAAAAACGGCGATATTTGAGCTTTTCATTATCCATAATCTTCAAAGGATACCCCACCCCCGAGGAGGGGGGGTACTCTTCGAGTGTCCTGATTTTTCCCTCGACCCATCTGGTCACCCTAACCTTTGACAGTTTGTTGTCAAGTTTTACTTTCAAATTCCATCGCCCTTACAAATAAAAAATAAAATAATAATCATAATAATAATACATCTTTATTGAGTATGCCAAGTACATATCAATGCTGGACATTTCCAAAAAGAAAAAAGACATTGACATAAATATTTATAATATATATAATACTATAGGGGGCTTAATGATTGTGTAATTTAATACATAAATTAAGTGCAGTGCTTATATTAAAAACAATTTTTTTTGTAAACAGTAACTACGGCGACTATAATAGCCAGTACTCTACCAGTAGTTTGCCAGTAATATACCAGTACAGAATCAGTACTGGCACTGGCAGCTCGCGCTGCCCGCGCCGCACGGTAGCTCTCGGACTTGCCAGCAGGGTGGGGAAGGTTTTTAGGCGTGCACATTTTAAAGTGGTGGAAGCTTTTTCTAGATGTCATAAAGGTGGGAAAAATCCAGGCTTGAATATTAACGGATTTCGTCCAAGCTTTAGCTTTTTTTGGAAGGTCGAGGTCCCTTTTATATTTATTACAATTTACAATTTTCCTAAGTTGGATTAGAGGCGTTACACAGTAAAAATCTTAAAATTAAGAAGATTGGTACTTAAATCCTAACGCTGGAAAATTCCAGTAGTTAAATCTTATTTTATAGAAGGTAAATTTAATAGTGGGACAATCCCAAAACATTATCCTAATAGTGAGAAAGTCCCAAAACATGAACTCAAAGTTGGGAAAGATCCCAACTTTTACTGCTCAAGGGTTTCTATTTAAATTTAAACGATAAAGATAAGGAGAGTTCTAGACTAAGTAATATTATTCATACCCAACAAATATTTTTTTTGACCTTTTGAAAATAATACAGCTGAGCTGAGCCAAAACACGTGTGGCAATATTTTAATGTTTGTCGTAAAATCTCGAAGTAACTCTTAGAAGGGCTATAAAAAATCAAGGACTGAAATTTGAAGAACTTTATTATTTGAGAAAGTTGAGAGTTTAGAATTTACTTGTTTAGGATTGTCTGTCTCGAACCTTTCGAGTTTCTTTCTCGTGAATGTTGTTATTTTTGTTGGACGTGATTTTCTCGCATACAATATACCCTGTAAAAATCGTCGGATTGAAAAATATTGAAAATTATTAGCATTTTGAATGCGGTTTGATCAGATTTAATGCGATTCAATTCTGTTTTCTGTTGCATCTCATTCTTTCGCTTTAAAAAGTATATTCAAAGCAATGCGAACTTTCGATTTAAAAAATTTTCATTTCGTGCAAAACTTTTCTCTTGTCATGTCAGCACGACATTAGTTAACTATTAATTAATTAATAATTAGTTAACTATTAATTAATTAACAATTAATTAATTAATCGACTATTAAGTAACTAATCATTATCATTATCATTTATTGACAACATGTAATCATTACATCATAAACCATAATTATAATTCATTTATCAATACTTAATTATAATCATTATTTCATTCATATTTATGTAACACTGCCCCTTACGACTCGAGCTACCTGCAACATTAATAAATCTCTAAATCTGCAAGAGGATCCACCGACCTTCCTATCTAAATGCCTGTCCTAAAAGGCGCACTATAAATTCCATCTGTATACTAGGAGACACCCACAAGAAACATACACACTCTCAATCACTCGACACGTCCGTGAGAGGTCCGGAAGCCACCCTAGTGCAACAGGCCCAAAAACAAGTTGACACCTGCAGAGTATCCATGTTCACTAACACCGAACTCTCGAGACTTATTGAAATCTAGGATCAGCATAAAAAACAGCACGGCCCATAGAGAACTCAGTCTTGAGTCTTGAGTTAAACAGTTAAGGGTGCAGATCTACTACGGTGAAAGTCAGTGCAGTCTCGTTTTGAGTTTGAGTCGTCAGGTCAATAGGTTGACCTGTGTTACAACTAGTGGAAGGTGAATCCTAAAAATTCAGAGTCCAGTGTGTGAAGAAGTGAACTTGAAAAATTTCTAAATTGGATCGAAGAGAACTTATAAAATTTGTTGTTTTAACGCGTTGATCCTCAGTGACTCACTTGATAGTGAAGACATAGCCAATGTATATATTTAAAAATTATTCCGATAAAGATTTTTGCAAGTTCAACCTGAAAAGAAAACCTGAAAAGAATTAAAACCTAGAATAAAGAATTATTTTATTATAGGGTAGTGGTTCTAAGTTTCTATTGTCACTGTTGATCGCGGAAGTAATAATTTTTAACTTTACGTCGACATTAAAGTGCACGTGTACTAAAAGATTGTTTAGTCGACGCTGTATCAGTGACAATAAATTTCAGATCACCCAACATCCTGCCATCGTTCCCACAGCAGTCAGCAGGATTCAGATTTCAAATTCTCGAAAATCCCTACCATTACCCTTACTTTGATGAGGCTGATTGCAATCAAGTCATATATATTAGCTTCACTCTTCATCGACTTCTTTACCGGACAAGAAGTTCGCTCGGGAATAAAAGGGAAACACTAAATGTTTCCCCACTCCGTCCGTATTTCCTTACTCGAGTGCGCTGAAAACTGTAGACAATTTTTTAATAGTGAGTGAAAATGGTGGCGCAGCTGTCATTAAAAGGATTAAGCCACAGGTCAGAGACGTACGTTTTTCAAAAATTAATTTACAAAATTTATGATACGTTTTTCTCTCCCTCTCTCTCCCTCTCTTTCGGTCTCCTGCAACATAAGAAAACATAAACATTTGAGAGATTATTTGAAGTTTTGCTTATGTTTAAACATTTTTAATTCTGAAGTTGGCCCGTCGACTCTTCAGGCTCGAAGGTCAGACGGTAGATTTTAAGGTCAAAATAGGTTTAATAATTTATTAAATTTATTAAATTTTTATTTATTTCATTTATTTAGTCTAATTTGACCTTAAAATCTTTTGTTGTTAAATATTTGAAACCACATAAATTCAAGTTTACAAACGTATTTGTCGACCCTTAACTCATTTTCAGAAAGTTTTGGTAATAGTAAAAGGAAGTATAAGAGATCAAAAGTGAATTCCACACAAAAATAAAAATAAAGATTCGGGAGCGATTCCAAGTAATTGTCTGAATACCTTCGACGATTTGATATAGAGTTATAGAGAAATAGAAATTTTTCACAATACACATTCATATCTCGGCTATTTATAAAGGTAAAAACTTGGATTTTTCAACGTAACCATCTTTTAATAATTAATAATTAAAATTTTTTTAAGAAACGTCTATAACGATCCACTATTGTTAGTTATTAATAATTTTATTGACAAATTTTTGTTCTCTCATAATAATTGTACATTAATTTTAAGTATCCACAAGAAAAACGGAATTTCTTTATTTACAATTGTACGAAGACAAAAATTTGTTTATAAGTTATCATAGCTTTACAATTTCAGAATATCTTTTACGAATCATAAAAATTTCGTGAAGTCCTTTAAAATTCAATAAGGAACTTTGAAATTCCCTGAAATATATTAAAATCTATAAATAAAAATTCTTGGAAACTAAAACCTGACAAAATCTTTGAATAATCAAAAATAATTTTTGAAATTTTTTTTTATTTCACGAGAAATATTTAAATTCCTTAAATCATTTTAAAAATGTCAAAATTTCTTTAAATTTTTACAAGTTTCTTAAAATTCTTTGTAATTCCATTAAAAACTTTTAAATCCTTTAAAATATGTAAAACTCTCTTAAGGTTTTGCAAAATCCCATAAAATCTTTCAAAAATCTCATGGAATCCTTTAAAATTCTACGAGGATAATTAAAATCCTTTAAAATTCCATAAGGAACTTAAAAATTCCTTTAAATTCCTTGAATTCCCTAAACTTTTTAATATTATATAATACTAATCTCTTGTAATCCCTTTAAATTTCTAGACAACTCTTAAAATCTTTTAAAATTATTGCAAATCTATTGAAATCATTGGAAATCCAAAGAATCTCAAAGAATGCCTGTAAATTCTTTATATAATTCTTCGAAACCCTTGGAAAGTTTCTAAAATCTGTTAAATTAACTGTAAAATCTATATATATATGCAATAATTCCGATAATCGATAGTAATCAATATTATGGGATTTATTAATTTAACTTGTCAATAATAAATAGTTTGGCCATAAATCTAACTATACTATCTCAATGTCCAAAAAAACAGAGATTAAGAATAGTTCTATAAATTTTAAAATAGAATGTGAAATTTTTACTTAGAAATAAAACAATATCTGTAATGAGACCTGGAAATAGTTTTCAATTCTTGGAATAATGATTTTAATAATTTAAATTAAGAATTTAACTTTGATTTCGCATTTGATGCACGTGCCTTAAAAAAATTATGCCTCAATAAGCATCAGCATTTTGAAGTCACGCCACATCCTCGCCGTTCCCACAGCGATCAGCAAAATCGATTTTCAAAACTCTGCAAAAATCCCTGCCAAATCCTAACTCCCCTAATAGGTGACGAGCTAAATTAAATAATAAGCTACGTCTCTTCACAGAGAAAACTGTTTAGTAGATCTCACTGTGGTTGGATTTACTAAACGTTGAGTAAATTTACCAAAAGCGTTTAGTAAATTTTAACCATCCAGTAGTTATTCTTACGATATTTTTAGTCATTCTTACGATATTTTAACCAACTAAACGGAAATAGTTAAATCTACTATAATAGCTAGTTTTCTCCGTGTTCACCATTCGATGCCGACTTCTACCTGCGATTAGAAGTCATGTACGCGATTGGAGCCTTATGGCTTCATGCTCCGCCCCCTTTCTCTCCGCCCCACCCCCTCTCTCTACTCTTTGTCTAGTCTATCAATCAAAGAAACAATCGATATTTATTATTACCAAGATTGTTATAGACAAATTGCTATAGAAATTGTTAATAACAATTATTATTATATATATTATATTATATATATATATATTATTATAACAATTGTTATTTAGTGCTCCACATTCAATTTTGCAATCACTGTTAGTTTATTGTCGAATAATTTCAGTGGAAAACAGTACTTTTTACATGTAAAAATTATCAATCTTAGTTTTTTTATTGTTTATAACAATCATAAATTATTTATTACTTAATTTCGTTGGTAATTCATCGCAATAAATGTCACTCAAATTAATTATTATAATAATTGAAGAAAATCCTATTCCTTTCTACGATGAAACGGCCGATTGGGGGACTTGTTTAATTAAATTGTTATTAACAATTTATATTGTTTATTTATATAAAGCTTGAAGTATATAAGTGGCTCTAAAGACGACTGTGAATCATTTTCGGTCAGAAAAATCAATTTAATTGTAAGAAAAACATATTTATAAAGAATTTGTTTATAAAAATTTTTATAAAATAGGCAATTATTAACCAATGCTAATTTTTTGTTACAAATTATGACTGTTATGAAATATATTAGCAATTAGCGTGAAGCAAACAATTTTTTATAGACAGCGTACTCTAAATCATTATAGATAATAAGACCAGCCACAATATTTAATGTCTTTCTAGCTGGAACTTAGATTATAATTTATCATTTATTCTAAATTCTCTGTAACAATATTTTTTAAAAAGGATCTTGAATATTTTAACTAAACTGAATTTTAACGCAAACTCTAAAGCCTAAAAAATAACATTGTCAGGCAGTTTTTTCCATGCACTTGCCTTCACTAAAAAAACAAAGGGTCCGAGGACCATATGGCC
This sequence comes from Synergus gifuensis, assembly GCA_904066015.1. Taxonomy (NCBI): domain Eukaryota; kingdom Metazoa; phylum Arthropoda; class Insecta; order Hymenoptera; family Cynipidae; genus Synergus; species Synergus gifuensis. The sequence continues at coordinate 80,681 of CAJFCO010018136.1, read as the reverse complement.
TCGGTGCAATGTCATACCCTACGTCTATCTTTGTTTATGTCTATCTTTGTTTAATTTACGACTTCTCTCAACTAGATTTTTATTGCTGAACCCTCTCGACCCTAAGACGCATGCACTCACTCTTTCCCCCTTTTTCCACGAAAATCTCAGGCAACACAATCAAGGGGACACACATGGAAAATTATGAATATCTATAGAATCCCTGGCGAAGGCTTCGGATAGAAAATTTCCTATCCGAATGAATCCGAGCCAATTCGAAGTTTCTCCGAGCGAATCAGTTTCATTCCGAGCCAATTCGAAGTTCGCTTGATTCCTATCTGAGTGAATCCGAGCCAATCCGAAGTTTGAAGGAAGATTCCTATCCGGAATGGTTCGGATTCATTCGGATTGAAAAATTACTTTGGAGTGGTTCGGATTCATTCGGATTGAAGCTTTGGATAAAAAAATTTCTTCGGAATAGCTTGGATTCATTCGGATTGAAAAATTTCTTCGGATTGACTCGGATTCATTTGGATTGAAGTTTCGGATTCGTTCGGATCGAAAAATTTCTTCGGATTCATTCGGATTGAAAAGTCTCTTCGGAATGATTCGGATTCATTCGGATTAAAAATTCGGATTCATTTGGATTGAAAAGTTTTTTCGGAATGGTTTGGATTGAAAAATCGGATTCATTCGGATTGAAAAGTTTCTTCGGAATGGTTCGGTTTCATTCGGATTCGCTCGGATAGAGATTTCGCATTGGCCCGAATGACTTCAGATTGGCTCGGATTGGAATCCTATCCGAAGCTTTCGCCAGGGATATTCTATAATGTTCTAGAACATTCTAGAACATTCTTGCACCCTAGAATTCTAAAGAAATCTATAAAATCCAGTTTACTGTCTTAAATTCGAACACCTAGATTCTCACCTATGAGGGGACCCCCTTTCTCTACCAACGCTTCTAATACTGATCTTCGTATTAGAAGATTATTGTCCCTTCGTTTGTATAACGAAGGGTGACAACAAAGGAAACATAAAATTACTTTTATGACTCAAAACTATCGAATGAAACTAGGGGAACACGTGCACCCCACGCTTCTAATATTCTAAGTCGCCGAATCAGTTTCCTCGCCATAATTTCACAGAAATCATAAATTGTTCTATTATTATCCATTTCCGTTGAAGTACGAACGGGCCCCAACCACCCTTCGACCATGTTTAGCGGCCATCTTGGAGACACCAAATTCGTTTATAAAAACAGAGGATTTGGACCCAAGGAGTCAGTCTGTTTTAGTCTGTTCTTCGAGTTCTGTCAAGTCTGTCTTCAATCAGTTTTTCGAGTCTGTGAATCATCAAGATGCAACCCAACAATAATCAAAGTCTTGTCCAAGTGGTCGACTGAACCTTCCCGAAAGCAGAGACCAGCCTCCCAGAGGGCAATTCAACTACAACAAACACTATATTATACAGGTGAGCAGGTCTCTTTTTCCAAACAAAAGATCATTTCTGAAAAGGAAATCGGAACTTTTCTGTCTCTTTTCAGATCCAGATCCAGAGAGTGAGTGAGTGAATGAGTGAGTGAGTGAGTGAGTGAGTGAGTGAGTGAGTGAGTGAGTGAGTGAGTGAGTGAGTGAGTGAGTGAGTGAGTGAGTGAGTGAGTGAGT
>CAJFCO010018136.1:47986-67009 GCA_904066015.1 Synergus gifuensis | reverse complement strand
AGTCATGTTGATGATCCTCCTAATGAAGAACCACAACATACAGATCCAGAACAAGAGGCGATTCCACTTGTTAAAGTCGAAAATCCGGATATTCCATCAACTAATAAAACTCTATTCGCAAAGGAGACTCCAGAAGTTCTTCCGGGTCCGAGTCATGTTGATCCTCCTAATGAAGAACTACAAAATACAGTTTCAGATAAAGAGGCGATTTCAGATTTTAACCAGGATTTTTCTCAAAACTTAGAGCTTCCTTCAAGATCACAAACTTCAGACTTTGACAAAGAAATGCAAATCGAGATCGAGGAACCGGATTTGAAACCTGTCCTAAGTTCTGAGACTCACTTCGATGTGGCTAGTAATTCTACCAGAGAGAATGAAACCGAAAGGAATGATTCGACTTCGGGAGAAGTACGTGATAAAAATTATTTGGATTCCATTGAATCCAGAATTAATTCTTATTTGGCAATTCGAGTCAAGAGCGAATTTCAGAATTTCGGAGAGACTTCAGAGAGTCAACTAAATCCTCTTCTGGATGAGAACAATTTACTAATTAGAGATCAAAACGATTCTTTAGTGGAGCTTCCGACAGAGACTCATATTCAAACTGCAATTGAAGCTCAAGTTCGAGTCAAAAGTGAACCTCAAAAGGAGTCTGATTCAGTTGAGCATCCGAGTCAAATTCAATCTAGTCTTGAAGCTCAAGTTAGCTCTGATTTGGGAATTCAGGTTAAAAGCGAAGAAAGGAATACTGGTGAACTACCCGAACTCGAAATTATTCAAGTGAACCCAACCGAGGATAATTTGGTATCAAGAGAACATCAAGAAATTGATACTCCATTTGATTCTTCCGTTGAAGTTGCGATTATCGGAGAATATTGGAAGCGTAAAAGGCGAAGTCGAAGAGAACGAGACTCAGAAGGAACTAACATCGGAGTTAGAATAAAAGAGGAGCCTCAGATGGATGAGATCGATATAAATGTATCGATAAAACAAGAAAAAGGTTCCGATGCCCATCCCTCCATTCAAAATTCATCACTACTTGTGAAAGAAGAAAGATCCGATCCTGTAATTGAACGCCCACTGGAAAATCAGTTGCATCCAAATCAATCGCTTCCAAATGAACCAACTGTGAAGTCCGAAAGACTTGATTCTATCGTAAATTGTCCAGGAACACTTGTCGATAGTATCGAATTTAACGAAGAAAAACCAGCTTCGGTCAAAGAAATTCTGAACAAGAGTCTCGAAGATAATTCAAAATCTCTGGCAGAGAAGAGGATCGACGCCAGCAATACTGATTCGCTTCTATCAGATTCACTTAGAATCAAGAACGAACATCTGCAAGAAAGTTTGAATTCGGATAGATCGGATGATAATTCCGTGGATTCAGATTGCACGACGGATACTGAAAGCACGTGGACAATGATAAAGGAAGTAGTTGAAGCTGAAAATGTACCTGAGGTTAGACCCATTAGAGGTGATGATGCTTCAACTTCTTCTAATGGTAATCGTAATAGAAGTTCGCGAACCACCGAAAATTCAGAGCTTGAAGAAAGTGTGATGGAGATAAATAAGTATCTTAATGAATTCTTTGAAACGACGCCAAGTTTAGAAAAACCTGATAATGAAAACCGAAAGAGAAGAAAAGAATTGAATAGAACTAAGGTTGTGGTGTCTAAAGAAGTACAAAATGTAGAGTCTAAGAAAAGTGTTAAGAAGAAAGACAGGTCTAAGGAGAGAGACAAGAAGGAGAGGGAAGATGAGAAGGCGAAGCAGAGGGATGAGGAAAGAGATAAGCAAAGGGATAAGAAGAGTAAAGAATCGAAGAGCAAAGATACTACAGAAATAAGGTCGAAAGATACGGAAAAAGAAAAGGAAAAGAAGAGTCGGAAGGAAGACAAAAGTCGCAAGCGGGAAGAAATGAAAGAGCAAGGGAAGTCAGAAGACAGTAGTAAAAGGAAAGGTCATGAGGAAGAAAGCAGTTCGAAATCGAAGGTTGAAAAACAGAAAGAAACTCACAAAGTCGATTCCAATTCGAAAAGACCCGAGCCAGGAAATTCTAGACTTGAAAAGAGAGCTGAGAGTAAGGATTCCACAGATGATTCTGAGATTCGTGGTCACGTAGGTGCGAATGTTCTTGGCGTTGAGGATTTTGTTGAAGAAAGACGTCGACCCGTAGATCGTTTACATTATCAGTCTAGATTCACAGGACCCGGTAGGGGATTTAGAGAACCTGGGGATAAAGGAACTGGACCTGGTCCTAAAAAGAAGGTAATAAATATTGCAGAATACAAGAGCAGATCAGCAAAAAGTGGGGCTGGATCAGTTCCGGGAACAAGAGCGCAACAAGGGGAATCTCAAATGGATGCTGCATCAGCAATGCCTCTTCCTTATAGTCTTCCACTTTCTTCCAGAAGTGTAGAAGACAATCAATATCGAACATTTAGGAATCTAGGGATGAATCAACCTCCATTTGCAAATCCCAACTTTGCGGATCCTAGAAGACCAGCAGATTCTCATAATATTCCATTTGTGAATACGGGAATTCCTCAAGGTCAAGTTCAAAGTTCGTGGAGTGATGTTCAGATCAGTGGGATGGAAAATGATCCGAGGATTCAACAAATGAATAGGAGTTTGCATCAGGATCAGAGTAATAGTTCTAGAGGATTAGAAAATGAAGTTCGTGGTTCAGTGTTTCAAGACCCTAGGAATCAACTCAGGACAGAAACAATTGGAAATATTAGGAGTTCGCCTAAGAAAAATTTGAATTCCAGAGGACTGGAAAGAGAGGTTCCTGGCTCGAGCTCTTCAGATCCTAGGAAGCAGCCAAGCTCCAGAGGATTGGAATCAGGACCAAGTTCTTTAGACCCTAGACTTCAAGGAAGCACTAAGCCTAAAGACCCTAGAGATACAAATTTTAGTTTCAGAGGAATGGGTGTTGAAGTTGCAGGACCAAGTTCTTCAGACCCAAGGACGAAAGTAAACCCAAGACAACCTCATAGCAGGAATTCTGGCAGAGATGAGGTTGCTGGTGCCAAAGAAATGGAAAAGAAGCTTCGTAGTTCTCTTCACGTGGATCCGAGAGTGGACAGAGAATTAGAATTTGATCCTCAACATTCTACAGGTGGTTCAGAACCACAAGGGCCGGGTGAATCTTCCGACTTGGCTGATCACCTGCTTTACGAGATTTTCACTTGGAGTCCTAACGTCTTCCTGGTATGGAACTTATCATAAAATGTTCCCAGAATTTTAAGGCCATGTAAGACTTACCCGATCCCTACCTTACCGACATTTTTTTCTCTGTAACGCTACGTCTACATTTATTGAGATATCAAATTGAAAATTTCTAAAATTAAAGAAAATATGCTAAAGTATGTTTATCTGGTCTTAAATTTTTATAAATGTCAATATTTAGGACCAGATAAACGTACCTTAATACTTTAGCTTCTTACATGGCCTTAATACTTTAATATTTTTGAGGGAGGAGACAAATTGACATTTAAATATTAATTCTCTCTATAATATTCTTTTCACAGAATACTTCGATGAGAAAATCTTTTCTTAGAAGCCTTCAAAACATCGATCCCATGTTGACGACCTATGAAAGTTACTCGCATTACCAAAAGATAATTTTTGAAATTTTGTGTCTGGATATCGCTTCAAAAATAAAACTTGAAATTATGATCGATCAGGAATCTTCGAAGTAATTAAAAACTTCTTTTATTTTTTTATTTTAAGGCCTTTTTACCCAAGTCTAATCTTAAAATTTCATTCCGAATTTTTAGATTCGAACAGTGCGTTGTTCTACCGGAGCTCATCGAAAAAGTTCGACTGAAACAAGCAAATGATCCGAACTCTTACTTAAGACCCTTCTATCTAAGGATCAGCGTCCCGATTCTAGACGTCCCAATTCCTCACGCTGGAGATTTACTTGAAATTTATGTTATAAGTGAAGATAAAACTTTTTTGGTGTTCGGATGTATACAGAAAATAACTTTTAGAGGTAAGTTTTCTAGTTCGACCTATATATCTTTATATATTTCTAATTCTCATCCTTTGCCTTTGGTTTTCTAGGTCCGAGTGACGGTCCAAGAAAGTTAATAAACTATCTCGTGACGATTAAAGACGATGCTCGCTTTGATATTTGCGAATGTAAAATTAAGAGAGTGCGGATAATTAAGAATTTGTCATGGGAAATCAAATGTGCGAATGCTCTATTAAATTTAGAAGACTCTCCTCTCCTTCCTCATATATTGCAACCGGCTAAGCACATATCTACCCAGAGACCACGAAACCTCTTGAGAAGCAAGGATTTAGTTGTTCCAGTAAATTTAGATGAAGACCAAATAGAAGCGATTTCCATGATAATTCAAGCAGTCGCAAGTCCAGAGCCTAGAGTTTGCTTAATTGAAGGATCTATTGGTACAGGAAAGACGGATCTTATTTTCCATAGTATTCTTAAGTTACTCTGGAAACCCAACTGTAAGGCTGGAAAAGAACAAGAGGAAAATAAGACAAACATATTGGTTTGCACATCCTCAAATGTGGAATTTGAGGAAATAGTCACGAAACTTATAGCTATGGATCCGGCGAGCAATGGTGAGGATGAATAATAAGTGAATTTTTTCACAACATGGAAAATAGTCAATATTTAAAATTTTGACAAAATTTAAAAAGAAGAGTATACCAACAATCTTTGACATCATTTAACCTTAATATTTCACGCTATTCAACAAATTAACGGAACATCGTTACTTCAAATCTTAATCAAAAAGGATTGCATAAAAATCTTACAAGAATTTATAGTGTCGCCGTCAACTTATAAGGATCGTGAAAAATAAATCTCGTCTCTCCGTAGCTTAGTGGGTGGAGCACCAGGCCGGCAATCTGAAGACCTGAATTCGATTTTCAGCGGGGCTAAAGAGAATTTTTTCACCACGTGGAAAATAGTCAATATTTAAAATATTGACAAAATTTAAAAAGAATAGTAGACTAACAATTTTTAATATCTTTCAGGGTGGCCACAAGTTTCAATTTTTCAATTTCTCTGACTTTTCTCTGACTCAGAGAAATTTTTTGAAATTCCAAAAACATTTAAAAATTTTACGAAATCCCGTCAAATTTATTCAAATTCCATTACATCTTTTACAATTTCACAAAATCTTTTACAAATTATAAAAATCTCATGAAATCCTTTAAAATTTAATAAGTAAATTTAAAATTCCCTAAAATGCATTAAAATCTCAAAGTAAAAATTTTCGAAATAAAAAATCTCACAGAATCTTTTAAGAATCAAATATAACTTAATTTTTTTTTAATTCCATGAGGAATATTTAAATTCCTTAAAATCATTTTAAAAATCTAAAAATTTCGTATAAATTTTACAAGCTTCTTAAAATCCTTGATAATTCCACAAAAGAAGTTTAAAACCCCTTAAAATACGTCAAAATCTCTTAAAATTCTTAAAACCTCTTGAAATTCCTTAAAATTCCATAAAAAAATCAAAATTTCTTAAAATTTTTACGATCCTTTCAAAATCTTAAAATTTCACTAAAAACTTTAAAACCCCTTAAAATACGTAAAAATCAATTTTTTTAATTCCTTAAAATTCGACGAGGAACATTCAAATCTCCTAGGATGCGATACTAATGCACACCATGTGGTGTGGGGAAGCACGGATACCAATGAGAGAGGCAGGGTCTTGTTGGAATATCTAGCGGGCACGGATCTAGAGATCTTAAATCGAGGTAATATCCCTAATTTCGACACCAAAAGGGCATCCAAGCCTTTGACGGCAATGCACACCCTTGGCGCCTTTTCGAGCGGGCCCTTAAAAATCGTGTCACAGCCCCCTAATCCGCTAATCTTCTCCTTGTACAACCAGGGTTCTTGGATTAGGGATATACCGGGTTAATTTGGTTTATACCGCCAATGCGCTTTTGCTACGATGCAAATTAATCTGTATAAATGGGATGGCCGAAATAGCCATTGAATAGACTACTCCGGGGCAACCCCCTTCTCTGCAGGGCCTCTTTCGAGGTCCTGCAGGTTCAGCTTAATGCTGACTCTTCCGGCTCCCAAAAACGGCCGATAATTAAGGCCTTTAAAGCCTCAATAGCCCCTTCTGGGATCCCTAAAACGAGACACCAGCTTGCCCCCGCAAACTTGGTCACCTTCCCCTTGTTGCTCTTATAGACCCTCCAGCTACCTGTATTCAGGGTCGAGTTCTGAAAGTCCAGACGCTCCAGTACAGCCGCCGGATCCTCAGGTTCCCCCGGGATCAGGTCGGTTGCCCTGATGTATCTCTGCAGAACTTCCAAACCGTGGATACCGGTCTTCAGGCCTTCTTCAAGCCTGAAACTGGGGGCCATCGTTTCCAGTCACTCCCTTGTCCAGGTATCATCTAACCGCACCATGATGGCCCCCGCCCTGAGGAAGGTCCCGTCGAACTTGGGTGCGCTTGCCTCTCACGGAGCAATGCGTCAACCGCTTTCGCGATTTCTACCCTCAGCATGTCCAACTCCTTTGAAGTCAGACAGGTTTATAAGTAGCTCTCTGCGACGATGACCTTCAGTGCACTATCGGCCACCTGGGCGTATGAGAGGCCTGGGGCTACAGTAGCCCTTTGCCTCTTAGCCTCCCTGTCCAGAGGAGTGTCCTGAGACCCCTTCCTCCTTTTGGCTGAAACCGAGGCCTCCTTTGGAGTGCCTTAGTCCCCTTGATTTGTTTGGGCTCGAAGAAACCGTTCTTTTTTAAACTGTTTCCTCGCTGCACCACACGGGCGCTTCCCTTTGAACGAAAGGCTCGTGAGGCGCTGCCCCACTTCCTCTACCGCTTCGAGGGTGCCTTCAGACAAGCCCCCTCTTAACGGAGTTTGTGTTTTTGAGGGCCCCGGCGCAGAGCCCAGTCCTCATCCCCGAAGGTCCTGTTACAGGACCTTCGGTTGGTTTAATTTTTGTAGTTATTGAATCCATTCAGATACCACGAAAAGCTAGGGAAATAAAAATTCCATACATACAGAGCCCCGCATAAGTGGATGGGGCCTATAATAAGACGGGATTCGACCTGGTTTCCCAAATCCACCGTTAAATCCGAATCCCCCATCCCTATCACTAACGAGTAGGCCCCTGTCCAGGACAGCTCCCCTTTGCCGATGATGAGGGCGGATTTGCTAAGCCTGGTGCCATTTAACCCTCGACACGGTTGGTCACATTTTTGTTTGGGGGCGAAGGGACTCGCGCCCTCAATATTTTGAAATGTGTACCAGAATATCCTTTAAAATCTTTTTAACCCTTGCTTGCCACACCTCCGCGGAGTAACACGCTTGCCACACTGGGGTGTCGGCCACCCCAGCCATAAAAACTGTAATAAAAAATTAACTAGTGGATATTTTTTTTGAAAATTGATATGGAACTTCTCAAAAGCTTGCTTTAAAAGATCATATAGGTTATTTAGCCAAGAATTAAATTTAAGTACACTAAAAAATGCGTGATTTTCTTCACGTTTAGGTACTTAAAATTAAGAAATAAAAAGCCTGGGGTGTAATCCACCCCACAGTGGCAAGTAAGGGTTAAATTCTTACAAGCTTCTTAAAATCCGTTATAGTTCCACGAAAAAATTTTAATCGTTTAAAATACGTACCAATCTCTTAGAATTTTTGAAAAATTCTTAAAATTATTACAAGCTTTTTAAAATCTCCAAATTCCACGAAAAACTTTAAAACCCTTAAAATACGTAAAAATCAAATTTAAAAAAAAACTTAAAATTCTTTAAAATTCCGCAAAATCTTTTAAAAATCATAAAAATATCGTGAAACCCTTTAAAATTTCACCAGGAACATTAAAATCCCTCAAAATCACTTTAAAAAATCAAAATTTCTTAAAATTCTACAAGCTTTTTAAAATCCTTTAAAATTTCATGAAGTCCTTTAAAATTCTACTAAATATTTTAAATATTATATTATTTGTTAAATAAACTATAAAAGCTATACATATATGTAATACGAGAAAAATAACACAGCATAAATGTCAATCTTTATTTTCCTTGACCCGCGATTGGCCAAAAAATGAGAAAGAAAAATGATCAATTCTGTAGAATGACCCAAATCGCCACCTCATTTCTTAAGGGCATGTGTTACTTACCATATGAGAAAATTTAGATAACCCGGGTTTTTTTCTACAATTTTTACTTTTTCAAAAAAATTATAGTCAACATCTGTCAAGAACGTGAACACGGACGGATATTGACTAAAATTTTTTTGAAAATGTAAAAATTGTAGAAAAAAACCCGGGTTATTTAAACTTCCTCATATGGTAAGTAACACATGCCCATAAATTTCGTGATAAAATTGCAAAAATGCTCTCTTTGAAGGGTACTTTAAGGTCATGTAAGACTTACCCGATCCCTACCTTACCGACATTTTTTTCTCTGCAACGCTAGGTCTACATTTATTGAGATATCAAATTGAAAATTTCTAAAATTGAAGCTAAAGCATTAAGGTACGTTTATCTGATTCTAAATATTGATATTTATAACAAAAAATTTTTTTCGAAATAGTTTTTATTTTTTTTTCAAAAATTTAAGACCAGATAAACATACCTTAGCATATTTTCTTTAATTTTAGAAATTTTGAATTTGATATCCTAATAAATGGCCTTAAGGCCATGTAAAACTTACCCGATTCCTACCTTACCGACATTTTTTTCTCTGCAACGCTACGTCTACATTTATTAAGATATCAAATTGAAAATTTCTAAAATTAAAGAAAATATACTAAGGTATGTTTATCTGATCTTAAATTTTTGTAAAAATAAGAATTTTCTGGAAAATTTTTTTTTTTATAAATATCAATATATAGGTATGTTTGTACCTTAATGCTTTAGCTTCAATTTTAGAAATTTTCAATTTGATATCTCAATAAATGTAGAAGTATCGTTGCAGAGAAAAAAATATCGGTAAGATAGGGATCGGGTAAGTCTTACATGGCCTTAATTGATATAATTTTTTCTTGGGTTTAATCAGTTTTCGGGAAAAATAATAGTAAAAATATAGTAATTCTACAACAATTTCTTTTTTCTCTCAAAATGCGCCAACAGTCTATACGTTTGACATTATAAATTCTCAATTATAGAAGACATTTGAAGTTTCACTAGTTTGTTTATTAACAGGAATTATTTTAATTCATGGTTTGCTTTTCTTGTAGGTATCAATATGGTGGTTGTTACTAACGATGAAGACAACGCGAGTGCACGAATAGAGAAATTCACTTTACAGCATTTCGTAACAAGCTACATTGAAAAACAGAAAGCTAAATACCATCAAACACAGGGTAGGAAGGACTTAAAATTACAGGTGTGTTTCTAAAATTTTAAATAAAATAAGTTTTCGATCACAAAGTCAAACTGTTTTTCTTTTTTTTTCAGGCTCAAATCTATAAGAACGGAATGGAAAAGTTGGCTGACGAATTTAAGTTAACTAAGTGTAAATTTACAGGACTAAAGATGAAAGTTTTTAAAGCCTTTTTCGATGCTGCCTCCAATAACAAAACGGTAAGGAAATCTAAGAACATTAAAATTATTTGTGGTACTTTTAAAAAATTGTTACATATATGTTAACATATTGTTATATATGTTCTTTAAATCTTTTTAAAGCACTTTAAATCGCTTGAAATTCTTTGACATCATTAAGGCCATGTAAGACACCCGATCCCTACCTTACCGACATTTTTTTCTCTGCAACGCTACGTCTACATTTATTGAGATATCAAATTGAAAATTTTTTTAATTAAAGAAAACCTGCTAAGGTTTGTTTATCTGGTCTTATACTTTTGTAAAAATAAAAAAAAATTTTTTGAAAAATTTTTTTTTATAAATGTCAATATTTAGGACTAGATAAACGTACCTTAATGCTTTAGCTCCAATTTTAGAAATTTTCAACTTGATATCTCAATAAATTAAGGTAGACGTAGTGTTGCAGAGAAAAAAATGTCGGTAAGATAGGGATCGGGTAAATCTTATATGGCCTTAAAAATGTAATGTTTTAAGAAATTTCTTAAAATCCTTCCTTAAAATCACTGAAAATGCCTTAAAATCTTTAAATTTCTATTAAATTTCTTAAAAGTCGTTATACGTCTTTAAATTCTTTTAAAATTGCTTAAAATTCTCAAAATTCTTTAAAGTCAATTAAAAACAATTTTTTAAATTATTATTCTCCGAGTTTAAAATTATTTATGTTTAATGACAGGTGAAGGATTTGTCTGCTCATGATTTGGTTGATTTGTTTGAAACAGGCAACTTAACTTATTTATTGGGGGCAAACTTAATTTTTTGTAACATTGCAAATCTTACCAACCATCCTGCAATGGAGCAGTACAGGTAAATTATTTTCAAGGGTTCGTCTGATTCCTGATTACAATTAGTTTTCGTCACCCCCCCCCCACTAATTTTTAAATTTTTAAATATTTTTATGTCTATATTTTTACTTTCTTCTATTTGAAGATAATTAAGATATGAATGTTCGTTAATTGAAAAATTTTCTAAAATGCTCTAAAATCACTTAGTATCTCTTGAAATCCTCGAGTATTTTCCAAATCTATAAAATTAAATTTTTTTTTAATCACGTGAAGTTTTTTAAAATCTTTAAAAATATTTTTAATGCCATGTAAGACTTGCCCGATCCCTACCCTACCGACATTTTTTTCTCTGCAACCTTGTACATTTATTGAAATATCAAATTGAAAATATCTAAAATTAAAGAAAACATGCTAAGGAATGTTTATCAGGTCTTAAATTTTTGTAAAAATAAAAAAAAAATTTTTTCAAAAATTTTTTTTTGATAAATGTCAATATTTAGGATAAGATAAACATACCTTAGCATATTTTCTTCAATTTTAGAAATTTTCAATTTGATATCTCAATAAATGTAGAAGTATCATTACAGAGAAAAAAATGTCGGTAAGATAGGGATCGGGTAAGTCTTACATGGCCTTAAATTGCCTCAAATCACTTAAAATTACTTGAAGTTTCTTAAAATGACTTGAAATCACTTTAAATTTCTTAAAATTATTATTATTAAAATTATAAAATTTATTGTTATTTTAAGGGCATGTAATATTTTACCATAAGAGCAATTTAGTTTACCCCATTATACATTCATAATAATAAATATTTGTAGCTAATAAGAGTCAATAAACATTCGCCTCATATAGACAAAGGTTTATTGACTTATTAGCTAAAAATATTTATTATTATACATGTATAATTGGGTAAACTAAATTGCTCTTATGGTAAAATATTACATGCCCTTAAGCAGGAAACATAAGACTATAACTTTGTGCATCATGGATGAAGCAACACAAATATCAGAATTGGAGACCTTGAAAGTATTTGGATTCGGAGCGAAGACTTTAGTACAGTTGGGCAACAAAGAAAAAAAGCCGACTAACAAATTTTCCGAGGTAAGATTTTTTTTTAAAAAAGGTAAACTTTTACATATTTTAGAAAATATTTTTTTAATACTCTAAAAAATTCTAAAATTGTGACATATTTAAGAGTGTGGGAACGCTGGGCCAAGACATGAAAAAAAAATTTTCTTAATGGTAAAATCTGTAGAAGCCTCAAATTTCCACCTGATTTCTAAAATTTCATGGAAAAATCGCACAAATTTAATGTTTGAAGAGTCCTTTAATCGATACTGAATTCTCAATGGTAAGATTTAAGTTTTTTTTAACGTTTTCGGGAAAAAGAAAGTTTTTTTAACCGGTGAAGATTTGAGTCATTCTACAGATCAAATAATTAAGTCGAAACAAAATTTTTCGTAATTTTTTTTTTTAAATATAAACATAAACCAGAGATATAAACATTTTCTCACGATAAATATTTTCTTTTGCAGGAACTATGGAAGTTTCGAGCTGGATCTTCGTTATTTTCACGCTTAACAAGGAACTTTTTGAACAGTGAAAGAAGTCCAGTAGTGCATTTACGAACTCAGCACAGATTTACCAAAGATCTAGAACAATGGCTGAAGCGTGGAGGGTTTATTAAATTACTAACTTCATTTAATGCGGTTGAATTAGCAGTTCCGTTTCCGATATATTCCTTAAGGATCTTCAATCTTAAATTTACTGAGGACTTCGTAGAAGACGAAGCTTGTTTTACCTCGAGAGTTATACAGTGTATTGCAAGTTTTGGAGATTTGAGAAGAATGGAAAGAAAAATCTCAGTGGGAGTTATCATTTCCAATATTTGTTCAAAGGAACGAGTAGAGCAGGAAATTCAAAACCGGTGAAGAACTATTTAATATTATGAATTATGTGCATTCAGGGTGGTCACATGTGAGGAAAGTCAGGGAAATTTCTGGGAAATGCGGGTAGTTGTCAGAGAAAATAGAAATTGACATTTATGATAACTATGTTATCTTTATCGTATTGCATAAATATATAGCTTTTATAGATTATTTAATAGATTTTAGAAACTTTCCAAGGATTTCGACGGATTATAATGAATTTGCAGGCATTCTTTGAAATTCTTTGGGTTTTTAATAATTTCAAGAGATTTTCAATAATTTTGAAAGATTTTAAGGGGTTTCTAGGAATTTAAAGTGATTACAAGAGATTTGTATAATATTTATAAGATTTAGTAGAGTTTTAAAGGACTTCATGAAATTTTAAAAGATTTTTAAGAAATTTTAGGGAATTCAAAGAATTTTAAATTTCCTTGTGGAATTTTAAAGGAATTTAAAAAAGCTTATAGAATTTTAAGAAATTTTCATAGTTTAAAGTAATTTTAAGAAATTTTAATGTTCCTCTTCGAATTTTAAAGGATTTCATGAGATTTTTATTATTTTTAAAATCTTTTGTGGAATTTTATGGAATTTCAAGAGGTTTTCAAGAATTTGAAGAGATATTTAGATATTTTAAGAGATTTTAAAGTTTTTCGTAGAATTGTAAATAATTTTAAGAAGCTTGTAAAAATTTAAAGAAATTTTGTGATTTCTAAAATGATTTTAAAGAATTTAAATATTCCTCGTGGAATTAAAAAAAAACTTCAAAAATTACTTTTGATTTTTAAAGGATTTTGTAAGATTTTTGTTTCCAAGAAATTTTATTTAGAGGTTGTAATGTATTTTAGGGAATTTTAAAGTTCCTTATTGAGTTTTAAAGGATTTCACGAAATTTTTATGATTCGTAAAAGATTTTGTGAAATTGTAAAAAATATAATGGAATTTTAATAGCTTTTAAAGAATTTAAAACATTTTACAGGATTTTAAGTATGATGGAGAAAATTTTAAGGAATTTAAAAACATTTTTAAGAATTTTCAAAAGATTTCAGCGAATTTTAAGATATTTCAATAATTTTCCAATAACTTTAAGAGATTTTGACTCATTTTAAGAGATATTAAAGTTCCTCGTGGAATTTTGAAATATTTCAAGAGATTTTTAAAAGATTTTGTGGAATATTGAAGAATTGTAGGAAATTGTAAGAGATTTTTTAGAAATTAAAAAGTATTTTGAAGTTTTTTGAGAAATTTAAAGAATTTGAAATCATTTTGAGGAATTTTAAAACTATTAATGAAAATTTAATGGTTTTCATGAAATATTAACAAATTTAAAGGGATTTCGTCGAATTTTAAGATGTTTTTAGGAAATTCAAGAAATTTCAATGAATCTTAAGAGATTTCCAAGTTTGTCGTAAATTTGAGAGATTTTTACGAATTTTAAGTGTTGTGAAGTGATTTTAAATTTCAAAAAATATAAAGTAATATGGCACGAAATTTTCGAAAAATTTCAATAATATTTTTATTGATAATTTGTTCGCATTTTTAATATTTTTCTGTCAGGGAAATTTGTCTGAAAGTCAGGGAAATGTCAGGAAAATGAAAAAATTCAATCTTGTGGCCACCCTTGCATTGCTATGACTGCATAAGGATCGATCTTTATAGTATCGATATATCTAAAAAGTGATATCGATGATAATAAAAACTAATATCGATATCGGAAATGTATATCGATAAATCGGCATAAAAAATATCGAGCATACGCAGTTTGTCGATATAAAACATCGATATATCGTTAGGATGATATCGATATTAAAATATTGATAATCAAAAATAATATCGATATTAAAATATCGATAATCAAAAAATACTATCGATATTTTGATATTTTATTTTACCGACACGGGTGAATAATGTACATTTTTAAATGTTCGTATTTTACTTTTCAGATTGGATTTAGTACCAGAAAGAAAAGCTCAAATATTGAATGTAGAAACGAACACCGTTGATGCTTTCGCAAATCGTGAAAAAGATATCATACTGACATCCTGTCTTCGAAATAGAGAGCTTTTATCTGATGAAGGTTTCCAACAATTCTATTCAGGTTTAACGCGGGCTAAGTATTGTGTGATAATCTTCGGACGTTTTACTAAGGTTTCCAAAGTTAGAGTAAGTATTCTTCCTTATGTATTTTAATGTATAATATTATGTGTGATAATAAGTTTTTACAAATTCCGCATTAGCGATATAAAACACCGATATATCGTTTGCGTGATATCGATGTTAAAATATCGATAATCGAAATAATAATATCGATATTTCAATATTTTCGATATCGATATCTCATTACTAGTTTAAGGTCATGTAAGACTTACCCGATCCCTACTTTACCGACATTTTTTTTCTGCAACGCTACGTCTACATTTATTGAGATATCAAATTGAAAATTTCTAAAATTGAAGCTAAAGCATTAAGGTACGTTTATCCGGTGCTAAATATTGACATTTATAAAAAAAAAAACATTTTTCAAAAAAATTTTTTTTATTTTTTTACAAAAATTTAAGACCAGATAAATATACCTTAGCATATTTTCTTTAATTTTCGAAATTTTCAATTTGATACTTAAATAAATGTACAAGTAAGGTTGCAGAGTAAAAAATGTCGGTAAGGTAGGGATCGGTAAGTCTTACATGGCCTTAAGGCACTATGTGAATTATTTAGACGAGTAACTTGGTTTTAAAAAACAATGCCAATGGTAACCGATAAGCTTCATATTTTTCGCTGCATTAAAATAACAAATAAAAAAATTATTACATAATTACAATAAAGAAAAATATTATTTTGTATTTTTTAGAGAGAATGCGGCTGGCACAGTCTTGTTGATTTATACGCGAGAGATGCCGTGCATATTAGTGTTCATACAGAGTACACCGAATTCAGAAGAGATCTCATCAGATAATACAATCATAATATAATCGCAGACAATTACCTGACTAATGTCAATTGGTTGAATGTTCTAATTCTAAAAATTCTACATTTCATTGTTTCTATTCTAAGACAAATGACGTTCTTCTATAGATAGATTTTTTTACCTTTCCAAGTTGTTTTTTTTACCATTTTTTTTTTATATTTTTCGAGACTTTTTCTCAGGGTTATTTATATCTTTAAAGTAGCTCTCTAATCATTTTACGACTTGGAGGTAAAAACGACTAGCAAACGTAGTGTATAAATAAAATTTTTCTATTGCCTATTTTTATCATAGATTTTATACACAGATGTTAAGAAGTTTCTGTTTAATTTATATATATGGGCGATAAAAAATTGCTTATCTATTGAATAAAGCGTTATTATTCTTTTTTTTTTATTTAATACGTTTTTTATTTAATATCCTATAATTCCAAGACAAGATATTCTGAAAACATAGGATTATATTATAAGCTGAAACAGCAAAATCAAGTTACACTCGAGTCTCAAATGTCAACTTCCCAAACGTCAAATCAAGTTTCTCTCAAATGTCAAGTCATTTATTTCTTAAATCCCACTTGACAACTACTGCGCACGCTTTGCGTTCGGCATCTGATTGGTTGCTATTCGCGCGCAATTTAAAATGATAAAAATATTATATTATACGCAATACGCATGCGCAATTGATGTGACTATAGAGGATAAAGAATTTCTTGACATATGGGAGAACCTCTGGCAAAAATTTCTTGACATTTGGGAGACTCGAGTGTATTGTCGCCCGCTAGATATAAATATAGCGCACTGAAACTAATCTCTCTTTCTAATTACATATATCAACGCACAACCCAACCCTGTACAAACTAAACAGAGTTATAACACATCACAACCCAACTCTGCAAAAATTGAACATGCCACACATTAAAACCAGCCTTTCATGAAAATAGGTCATTGATTACTACACTCGACACTCGACTCCCTCAATATTAACCATCGCAATATTAACAACCCCGCAATATTAACTGCATTCCTCCCGCAATATTAACCAGAAGTTACCTCAAATCTCACTTGACTCACTGCGCATGAGTTGCGCTCGGCATCTGATTGGGTGCTATTTGCGCGCAATTTAAAATGCTAAAAAATATTATTTTATGTGCAATACGCATGCGCAATTGATGTGACGCATGCGCAATTAATGTGACATTTGAGAGAAGGAATTTCGTTGATATTGCGAGTCTGGCACGGATTTTGTTAACATTGTGAGAGTCGAGTGTAAAACTACTACGTTGAGAGTGATGTTTTCTCTCTTCATATTAGTAAGGGTGGCGTCCCATGATTGCGTTTTGCGTTGCGTCATAATGAGAGAGAAAAAGACAGAAGTATACATTTTTCTCTGTTACTCTCATTATGACGCAACGCAAAACGCAACCATAGGAAGGAAGCCACCCAAGTTCACTACTCTGAAGGAAGTAATATTACACTCGAGTACTGATGTGCCGTGACCGTTGTTAAGTACCGTGTAAGTGACCAAAAATTACCAAAAGTTTACCAATTACTGTAAATTTTTACGTAAAAGAAAAATTCACCATAATTGGTAAATTTTTGGTAATTGTGGTAATTCTCTAAATATAAATTTGAGGTTATGTTTCATTGAAAAAAGTAATAAAGTTTTGTCTTTTATGTTCAAAAATTATTTTATTAACATTTTTTGCTTATTATAGCTACTTTTCTCTTATAAAATGTATATCAGCAAGCTATTCTTTAAAAATTTGCGTCAATAATAATAGTGTAAATGATGAATTACCAGTTTTACCATAAATTTACCGAGTTACGGTAAGAAATTACCAGTGACGAGAAAATTACGGTCACGGCACATCACTATGATTTACACTCGAACCTCTAGAATTTCACGAAATCCAAATCGGAGACCCTCTTGAATTTCACCAAATTCCTTCTCTTAAATGTCACACCAATTGCGCATGCGTATTGCGTATTGCGTATTGCGTATTGCGTATAGCAACCAATCAGATGCTGAGTGCCATGGCATGCCCAGTGATATCACGTGTTTAGTGAGAAACTTTTCGGTGCAATTCGAGAGAGGAATGCGGTGAAATTTGGGAGGTTGTGAAATTCGAGAGGTTCGAGTGTATGTATGCCTTCGCTCTTAAACATGTCAACCCAACCCTGGTATCCATGTCGGCAGCAGAAAACGTCGGCGTAAAGCAGAAACTCATGAGAGTGACAGAGATAAGTAGATCTGTTTGTCTCTTTCACTCTCATGAGTTTCTTCTTTACGCGAACGTTTTCTGCCGACATGAGACTGCACCTTTACTGTACAAGTTTTGGTATGCACTTGAGTCTCCCAAATGTCAAGAAATTTTTGCCAGAGGTTCTCCCAAATGTTAAGAAATTCTTTATCCTCTATAGTCACATCAATTGCGCATGCGTCACATCAATTGCGCATGCGTATTGCGTATAATATAATATTTTTTAGCATTTTAAATTGCGCGCGAAAAGCAACCAATCAGATGCCGAACGCAAAGCGTGCGCAGTAGTTATCAAGTGGGATTTGAGAAATACGGACTTGACATTTGAGAGAAATTTGACTTGACATTTGGGAGAACTTGATATTTGGAAAGTTGATATTTGAGAGACTCGAGTGTAATTACAAAACGTAGTGGTAAAGTTACAAGAAATATTTTTACAGTGTAGCGAAATCCCTCCCAAATTTAGTTAAATTTCTTCTCTCAATAGTCATATCAATTACGCATGCGTCACATCAATTGTGCATACGGGTGGCGTCCCATGATTGCGTTTTGCGTTGCGTCATAATGAGAGTAAAAGAGAAAAAAATATACTTCTGTCTGTTTCTCTCTCATTATGACGCAACGCAAAACGCAGTCATGGGACGCCACCCTACGTATTTGCGCAAAACCATGAGAGTGAGAGAGACATACTAATATTACTATCTCTCTTACTGTCATGGTTTTGGACAAAAATGCAACGCATTTCGGCATTTCGGATCCATAGGACGCCATACTCAGTTACTCCGTCATTTTGAATTCAACTTCAACACGGCACAGAAGCAGTTATTGCTTTCCACAAAAGCGTCCATCATTGAGGATTAGAACTGACCAATTTCGACGGAATAAAACGAAAAAAGGATCCAATTTTTCACTTCGTATTCCAGGTAAATAACATTCATAAAATAAAATATACAAAATTATTTTATATTTTTTACAGAATGATTTTCGTAGAACGTTATATTGTAATTTCTGTGTTCATTTAATGAGCACTTTGCTATCTGGAAGCAAATATGTTTTAATTAATTAGTCAAATGTATTAATATTAGGTCTCCTGATT
This sequence comes from Synergus gifuensis, assembly GCA_904066015.1. Taxonomy (NCBI): domain Eukaryota; kingdom Metazoa; phylum Arthropoda; class Insecta; order Hymenoptera; family Cynipidae; genus Synergus; species Synergus gifuensis. The sequence continues at coordinate 48,415 of CAJFCO010018136.1, read as the reverse complement.
CGTGTCAACAAAAAAAAAGAGTTTATTTTCCTAACATCAGCCTAAAATTTTTATTATTTGAGAAATCATTGTTGAAAAAATAATTTTTGAAAATTAATCATAAGTTTCTTATTTCTCAATGAAATGCATTAATAATATAGGTCTATTGATTCGTCTCGACAAAAGGAATCTTTTTTCTCAGAATATCTGCATTAAATTTTGATTATTTGAGAAGTTATAGTCGAAAAATCAATTTCACTAAAATTATGAAAGTACATAAAAGTTGTAAAATTACATATTTTTTTTTAAACCCTTGTAAGAAATTCAACTACACTCATCTCCCGATCGAGAGCACTTTTCACGCTTGGCTGATTCCTTCCTCTCTACCGAAAGAGACGGTGCAAATAATCTTGATCTTTTACGGAGTAGAGTACACCAGAGCGTATACTC